>JAPVXF010000168.1:0-25000 GCA_030064385.1 Melaleuca quinquenervia
TAGACTGGACCAAGGGGAGACGAAGTCGGTTAGATTGGATTAACTAGAGACGAACACCCTTAGATTGGTCGAAGAGGAGATCAACTTTCTTAGATTGGAGCAAGAGGAGATGAACTCGGTTAGATTGAACAAAGAGGGGACAAATTCCCTTATATATTGGACCAAGAGGTGACGAACTCGGTTAGATTAGACCAATATGGGACGAACTCACTTAGATTGGACCAAGAGGAGGCGAAGTCGGTTAGCCTGGACAAAGAGGAGGCGAACTCGGTTAGTTTACACGAAGATGAGACGAACTCTCTTAGTTTGGACTAAGAGGAGACGAACTCTCTTAGATTGGACCAAGAGGAGACGAACTCGGTTAGATTGGACAAAGAGGAGGCAAACTCTCTTAGATTTGATCATGGGCAGACGAACTTGGTTAGGTTGGAATAACTACAGACGAACACCCTTAGATTGGATGAAGAGGAGACGAACTTTCTTAGATTGGATGAAGAGGAGATGAACTCGGTTAGATTGAACAAAGACGGTACAAATTCCCATATAGATTGGACCTAGAGGAGACGAACTCGGTTAGATTAGACCAAAATAGGACGAACTCTCTTATATTGGAACAAGAGCAGGTGAACTCGGTTAGACTGGACAAAGAGGACGCGAACTCTCTTAGATTGGACGATGAGGATACGAACTCATTTAGATTGGACCAAGAGGTGACGAACTTGGATAGATTAGACGAAGAGGAGGCGAACCATCTTAGATTGGACCAAGAGGAGACGAACTCTCTTAGATTGGAGCAGGAGAAGACGAACTCGGTCAGATTGGACAAAGAGGAGACGTGCTCTCTAAGATTGTACCAAGAGGAGACGAACTCGGTTAGATTAGACCAAGATAGGATGAACTCTCTTAGATTGCACGAAGAGGAGACGAACTCTCTTAGATTGGACCAAGGGGAGACGAAGTTAGTTACATTGGATTAACTAGAGACGAACACCCTTAGATTGGTCGAAGTGGAGATGAACTTTCTTAGATTCGAGCAAGAGGATATGAACTCGGTTAGATTGAACAAAGAGGGGACAAATTCCCTTATAGATTGGACCAAGAGGTGACGAACTCGGTTAGATTAGACCAATATGGGACGAACTCTCTTAGATTGGACCAAGAGGAGGCGAAGTCGGTGAGACTGGACAAAGAGGAGGCGAACTCGGTTAGTTTAGACCAAGATGAAACGAACTCTCTTAGTATGGACTAAGAGGAGATGAACTCTCTTAGATTGGACCAAGAGGAGACGAACTCGGTTAGATTGGACAAAGAGGAGGCGAACTCTCTTAGATTTGATCATAGGCAGACGAACTTGGTTAGATTGGATTAACTAGAGACGAACAACCTTAGATTGGATGAAGAGGAGACGAACTTTCTTGGATTGGATCAAGAGGAGATGAACTCGGTTAGGTTGAACAAAGAGGGTACAAATTCCCTTATAGATTGGACAAAGAGGAGACGAACTCGGTTAGATTAGACAAAAATAGGACGAACTCTCTTAGATTGGACCAAGAGGAGGTGAACTCGGTTAGTCTGGACAAAGAGGACGCGAACTCTCTTAGATTGGACGATGAGGAAACGAACTCATTTAGATTGGACCAAGAGGTGACGAACATGGATAGATTAGACGAAGAGGAGGCGAATTCTCATAGATTGGACCAAGAGGAGACGAACTCTCTTAGATTGGAGCAAGAAAAGACGAACTCGGTCAGATTGGACAAAGAGGAGACGAACTCTGTAAGATTGTACCAAGAGGAGACGAACTCGGTTAGATTAGAGCAAGATGGGATGAACTCTCTTAGATTGGACGTAGAGGAGACGAACTCTCTTAGACTATACCAAGGGGAGACGAAGTCGGTTAGATTGGATTAACTAGAGACGATCACCCTTAGATTGGTCGAAGCGGAGATGAACTTTCTTAGATTGGAGCAAGAGGAGATGAACTCTGTTAGATTGAACAAAGAGGGGACAAATTCCCTTATAGATTGGACCAAGAGGTGACGAACTCGGTTAGATTAGACCAATATGGGACGAACTCTCTTAGATTGGACCAAGAGGAGGCGAAGTCGGTTAGACTGGACAAAGAAGAGGCGAACTCTGTTAGTTTAGACCAAGATGAGACGAAATCTCTTAGTATGGACTAAGAGGAGACGAACACTCTTAGATTGGACCAAGAGGAGACGAACTCGGATAGATTGGACAAAGAGGAGGCGAACTCTCTTAGATTTGATCATGGGCAGACGAACTTGGTTCGATTGGATTAACTACAGACGAACACCCTTAGATTGGATGAAGAGGAGACGAACTTTCTTAGGTTGGATCAAGAGGAGATGAACTCGGTTAGATTGAACAAAGAGGGTACAAATTCCCATATAGATTGGACCAAGAGGAGGTGAACTCGGTTAGACTGGACAAAGAGGAGGCGAACTCTCTTAGATTGGACGATGAGGATACGAACTCATTTAGATTGAACCAAGAGGTGACGAACTTGGATAGATTAGACGAAGAGGAGGGGAACTCTCTTAGCTTGGACAAAGAGGAGACGAAGTCTCTTAGATTGGAGCAAGAGAAGACGAACTCGGTCAGATTGGACAAAGAGGAGACGAACCCTCTAAGATTGTACCAAGAGGAGACGAACTCGGTTAGATTAGACCAAGATGGGATGAACTCTCTTAGATTGGACGAAGAGGAGACGAACTCTCTTAGACTGGGCCAACGGGAGACGAAGTCGGTTAGATTGGATTAACTAGAGATGAACACCTTTAGATTGGTCGAAGAGGAGATGAACTTTCTTAGATTGGAGCAAGAGGAGTTGAACTCGGTTAGATTGAACAAAGAGGGTACAAATTCCCTTATAGATTGGACCAAGAGGTGACGAACTCGGTTAGATTAGACGAATATGGGACTAACTCTCTTAGATTGGACCAAGAGGAGGCGAAGTCAGTGAGACTGGACAAAGAGGAGGCGAAATCGGTTAGTTTAGACCAAGATGAGACGAACTCTCATAGTATGGACTAAGAGGAGACGAACTCTCTTAGATTGGACCAAGAGGAGACGAACTCGGTTAGATTGGACAAAGAGGAGGCGAACTCTCTTAGATTTGATCATAGGCAGACGAACTTGGTTAGATTGGATGAAGAGGAGACGAACTTTCTTAGATTGGATCAAGAGGAGATGAACTCGATTGGATTGAACAAAGAGGGTACAAATTCCCTTATAGATTGGACCAAGAGGAGACGAACTCGGTTAGATTAGACGAACTCTCTTAGATTGGACCAAGAGGAGGTGAACTCGGTTAGACTGGACAAAGAGGACGCGAACTCTCTTAGATTGGACGATGAGGAAACGAACTCATTTAGATTGGACGAAGAGGTGACGAACTTGGATATATTAGACGAAGAGGAGGCGAACTCTCTTAGATTGGACTAAGAGGAGACAAACTCTCTTAGATTGGAGCAAGAGAAGACGAACTCGGTCAGATTGGACAACGGGGAGACGAACTCTGTAAGATTGTACCAAGAGGAGACGAACTCGGTTAGATTAGACCAAGATGGGATGAACTCACTTAGATTGGACGAAGAGGAGACGAACTCTCTTAGACTAGACCAAGGGGAGACGAAGTCGGTTAGATTGGATTAACTACAGACGATCACCCTTAGATTGGTCGAAGAGGAGATGAACTTTCTTATATTGGAGCAAGAGGAGATGAACTCGGTTAAATTGAACAAAGAGGGGACAAATTCCCTTATAAATTGGACCAAGAGGTGACGAACTCGGTTAGATTAGACCAATATGGGACGAACTCTCTTAGATTGGACCAAGAGGAGGCGAAGTCGGTTAGACTGGACAAAGAGGAGGCGAACTCGGTTAGTTTAGACCAAGATGAGACGAACTCTCTTAGTTTGGACTAAGAGGAGACGAACTCTCTTAGATTGGACCAAGAGGAGACGAACTCGGTTAGATTGGACAAAGAGGAGGCGAACTCTCTTAGATTTGATCATGGGCAGACGAACTTGGTTAGATTTGATTAACAAGAGACGAACACCCTTAGATTGGATGAAGAGGAGACGAACTTTCTTAGATTGGATCAAGAGGAGATGAACTCGGTTAGATTGAACAAAGATGGCACAAATTCCCTTATAAATTGGACCAAGAGGGGACGAACTCGGTTAGATTAGACAAAAATAGGACGAACTCTCTTAGATTGGACCAAGAGGAGTTGAACTCGGTTAGTCTGGACAAAGAGGACGCGAACTCTCTTAGATTGGACGATGAGGATACGAACTCATTTAGATTGGACGAAGAGGTGACGAACTTGGATAGATTAGACGAAGAGGTGGCGAACTCTCATAGATTGGACCAAGAGGAGACGAACTCTCTTAGATTGGAGCAAGAGAAGACGAACTCGGTCAGATTGGACAAAGAGGAGACGAACTCTGTAAGATTGTACCAAGAGGAGACGAACTCGGTTAGATTAGACCAAGATGGGATGAACTCTCTTAGATTGGACGTAGAGGAGACGAACTCTCTTAGACTAGACCAAGGGGAGACGAAGTCGGTTAGATTGGATTAACTAGAGACGATCACCCTTAGATTGGTCGAAGAGCAGATGAACTTTCTTATATTGGAGCAAGAGGAGATGAACTCGGTTAAATTGAACAAAGAGGGGACAAATTCCCTTATAGATTGGACCAAGAGGTGACGAACTCGGTTAGATTAGACCAATATGGGACGAACTCTCTTAGATTGGACCAAGAGGAGGCGAAGTCGGTTAGACTGGACAAAGAGGAGGCGAACTCGGTTAGTTTAGACCAAGATGAGACGAACTCTCTTAGTTTGGACTAAGAGGAGACGAACTCTCTTAGATTGGACCAAGAGGAGACGAACTCGGTTAGATTGGACAAAGAGGAGGCGAACTCTCTAAGATTTGATCCTGGGCAGACGAACTTGGTTTGATTTGATTAACTAGAGACGAACACCCTTAGATTGGATGAAGAGGAGACGAACTTTCTTAGATTGGATCTAGAGGAGATGAACTCGGTTAGATTGAACAAAGAGGGCACAAATTCCCTTATAGATTGGACCAAGAGGGGACGAACTCGGTTAGATTAGACAAAAATAGGACGAACTCTCTTAGATTGGACCAAGAGGAGGTGAACTCGGTTAGTCTGGACAAAGAGGACGCGAACTCTCTTAGATTGGACGATGAGGATACGAACTCATTTAGATTGGACGAAGAGGTGACGAACTTGGATATATTAGACGAAGAGGAGGCGAACTCTCTTAGATTGGACTAAGAGGAGACAAACTCTCTTAGATTGGAGCAAGAGAAGACGAACTCGGTCAGATTGGACAAAGAGGAGACGAACTCTCTAAGATTGTACCAAGAGGAGACGAACTCGGTTAGATTAGACCAAGATGGGAGGAATTCTCTTAGATTGGATGAAGAGGAGAGGAACTCTCTTTGACTGGACCAAGGGGAGACGAAGTCGGTTAGATTGGATTAACTAGAGACAATCACCCTTAGATTGGTCGAAGAGGAGATGAACTTTCTTAGATTGGAGCAAGAGGAGATGAACTCGGTTAGATTGAACGAAGAGGGGACAAATTCCCTTATAGATTGGACCAAGAGGTGACGAACTCGGTTAGATTAGACCAATATGGGACGAACTCTCTTAGATTGGACCAAGAGGAGGCGAAGTCGGTTAGACTGGACAAAGAGGAGGCGAACTCGGTTAGTTTAGACCAAGATGAGACGAACTCTCTTAGTATGGACTAAGAGGAGACGAACTCTCTTAGATTGGACCAAGAGGAGACGAACTCGGATAGATTGGACAATGAGGAGGCGAACTCTCTTAGATTTGATCATGGGCAGACGAACTTGGTTCGATTGGATTAACTACAGACGAACACCCTTAGATTGGATGAAGAGGAGACGAACTTTCTTAGGTTGGATCAAGAGGAGATGAACTCGGTTAGATTGAACAAAGAGGGTACAAATTCCCTTATAGATTGGACCAAGAGGAGGTGAACTCGGTTAGACTGGACAAAGAGGAGGCGAACTCTCTTAGATTGGACGATGAGGATACGAACTCATTTAGATTGAAGCAAGAGGTGACGAACTTGGATAGATTAGACGAAGAGGAGGGGAACTCTCTTAGATTGGACAAAGAGGAGACGAAGTCTCTTAGATTGGAGCAAGAGAAGACGAACTCGGTCAGATTGGACAAAGAGGAGACGAACCCTCTAAGATTGTACCAAGAGGAGACGAACTCGGTTAGATTAGACCAAGATGGGATGAACTCTCTTAGATTGGACGAAGACGAGACGAACTCTCTTAGACTGGGCCAACGGGAGACGAAGTCGGTTAGATTGGATTAACTAGAGATGAACACCTTTAGATTGGTCGAAGAGGAGATGAACTTTCTTAGATTGGAGTAAGAGGAGATGAACTCGGTTAGATTGAACAAAGAGGGGACAAATTCCCTTATAGATTGGACCAAGAGGTGACGAACTCGGTTAGATTAGACGAATATGGGACGAACTCTCTTAGATTGGACCAAGAGGAGGTGAAGTCGGTTAGACTGGACAAAGAGGAGGCGAACTCGGTTAGTTTAGACCAAGCTGAGACGAACTCTCTTAGTATGGACTAAGAGGAGACGAACTCTCTTAGATTGGACCAAGAGGAGACGAACTCGGATAGATTGGACAAAGAGGAGGCGAACTCTCTTAGATTTGATCATGGGCAGACGAACTTGGTTCGATTGGATTAACTACAGACGAACACCCTTAGATTGGATGAAGAGGAGACGAACTTTCTTAGGTTGGATCAAGAGGAGATGAACTCGGTTAGATTGAACAAAGAGGGTACAAATTCCCATATAGATTGGACCAAGAGGAGGTGAACTCGGTTAGACTGGACAAAGAGGAGGCGAACTCTCTTAGATTGGACGATGAGGATACGAACTCATTTAGATTGAAGCAAGAGGTGACGAACTTGGATAGATTAGACGAAGAGGGGGGGAACTCTCTTAGATTGGACAAAGAGGAGACGAAGTCTCTTAGATTGGAGCAAGAGACGACGAACTCGGTCAGATTGGACAAAGAGGAGACGAACCCTCTAAGATTGTACCAAGCGGAGACGAACTCGGTTAGATTAGACCAAGATGGGATGAACTCTCTTAGATTGGACGAAGAAGAGACGAACTCTCTTAGACTGGGCCAACGGGAGACGAAGTCGGTTAGATTGGATTAACTAGAGATGAACACCTTTAGATTGGTCGAAGAGGAGATGAACTTTCTTAGATTGGAGCAAGAGAAGATGAACTCGGTTAGATTGAACAAAGAGGGTACAAATTCCCTTATAGATTGGACCAAGAGGTGACGAACTCGTTTAGATTAGACCAATATGGGTCGAACTCTCTTAGATTGGACCAAGAGGAGGCGAAGTCGGTGAGACTGGACAAAGAGGAGGCGAACTCGGTTAGTTTAGGCCAAGATGAGACGAACTCTCTTAGTATGGACTAAGAGGAGACGAACTCTCTTAGATTGGACCAAGAGGAGACGAACTCGGTTAGATTGGACAAAGAGGAGGCGAACTATCTTAGATTTGATCATGGGTAGATGAACTTGGTTAGATTGGATTAACTACAGACGAACACCCTTAGATTGGATGAAGAGGAGACGAACTTTCTTAGATTGGATCAAGAGGAGATGAACTCGGTTAGATTGAACAAAGAGGGAACAAATTCCATTATAGATTGGACCAACAGGAGACGAACTCGGTTAGATTAGACCAAAATAGGACGTACTCTCTTAGATTGGACCAAGAGGAGGTGAACTCGGTTAGACTGGACAAAGAGGAGGCGAACTCTCTTAGATTGGACGATGAGGATACGAACTCATTTAGATTGGACCAAGAGGTGACGAACTTGGATAGATTAGACGAAGAGGAGGGGAACTCTCTTAGATTGGACAAAGAGGAGACGAACTCTCTAAGATTGTACGAAGAGGAGACGAACTCGGTTAGATTAAACCAAAATTGGACGAACTCTCTTAGATTGGACCAAGAGGAGGTGAACTCGGTTAGACTGGACAAAGAGGAGGCGAACTCTCTTAGATTGGACGATGAGGATAAGAACTCAATTAGATTGGACCAAGAGGTGACAAACTTGGATAGATTAGACGAAGAGGAGGCGAACCCTTTTAGATTGGACCAAGAGGAGACGAACTCTCTTAGATTGGACTAAGAGGAGCCGAACTCTCTTTGATTGTACCAAGAGGAGACGAACTCGGTTAGATTAGACCAAGATGGGATGAACTCTCTTAGATTGGACGAAGAGGAGACGAACTCTCTTAGACTGGACCAAGGGGAGGCGAAGAGGATACGAACTCTCTTTGATTGGAGCAAGAGGAGACGAACTCTCTTAGATTGGAGCAAGAAAAGACAAACTCGGTCAGATTGGACAAAGAGGAGACGAACTCTCTAAGATTGTACCAAGAGGAGATGAACTCGGTTAGATTAAACCAAAATTGGACGAACTCTCTTAGATTGGACCAAGAGGAGGTGAACTCGGTTAGACTGGACAAAGAGGAGGCGAACTCTCTTAGATTGGACGATGAGGATAAGAACTCATTTAGATTGGACCAAGAGGTGACAAACTTGGATAGATTAGACGAAGAGGAGGCGAACCCTTTTAGATTGGACCAAGAGGAGACGAACTCTCTTAGATTGGACTAAGAGGAGCCGAACTCTCTATGATTGTACCAAGAGGAGACGAACTCGGTTAGATTAGACCAAGATGGGATGAACTCTCTTAGATTGGACGAAGAGGAGACGAACTCTCTTAGACTGGACCAAGGGGAGGCGAAGTCGGTTAGATTGGATTAACTAGAGACGAACACCCTTAGATTGTTGGAAGAGGAGATCAACTTTCTTAGATTGGAGCAAGAGGAGATGAACAGGGTTAGATTGAACAAAGAGGGGACCAATTCCCTTATAGATTGGACCAAGAGGTGACGAACTCGGTTAGATTAGACAAATATGGGACGAACACTCTTAGATTGGACCAAGAGGAGGCGAAGTCGGTGAGACTGGACAAAGACGAGGCGAACTCGGTTAGTTTAGATCAAGATGAGACGAACTCTCTTAGTTTGGACTAAGAGGAGACGAACTCTCTTAGATTGGACCAAGAGGAGACGAACTCGGTTAGATTGGACAAAGAGGGTACAAATTCCCTTATAGATTGGACCAAGAGGTGACGAACTCGTTTAGATTAGACCAATATGGGTCGAACTCTCTTAGATTGGACCAAGAGGAGGCGAAGTCGGTGAGACTGGACAAAGAGGAGGCGAACTCGGTTAGTTTAGGCCAAGATGAGACGAACTCTCTTAGTATGGACTAAGAGGAGACGAACTCTCTTAGATTGGACCAAGAGGAGACGAACTCGGTTAGATTGGACAAAGAGGAGGCGAACTCTCTTAGATTTGATCATGGGTAGACGAACTTGGTTAGATTGGATTAACTACAGACGAACACCCTTAGATTGGATGAAGAGGAGACGAACTTTCTTAGATTGGATCAAGAGGAGATGAACTCGGTTAGATTGAACAAAGAGGGAACAAATTCCATTATAGATTGGACCAACAGGAGACGAACTCGGTTAGATTAGACCAAAATAGGACATACTCTCTTAGATTGGACCAAGAGGAGGTGAACTCGGTTAGACTGGACAAAGAGGAGGCGAACTCTCTTAGATTGGACGATGAGGATACGAACTCATTTAGATTGGACCAAGAGGTGACGAACTTGGATAGATTAGACGAAGAGGAGGGGAACTCTCTTAGATTGGACAAAGAGGAGACGAACTCTCTTAGATTTGAGCAAGAGAAGACGAACTCGGTCAGATTGGACAAAGAGGAGACGAACTCTCTAAGATTGTACCAAGAGGAGACGAACTCGGTTAGATTAGACCAAGATGGGATGAATTCTCTTAGATTGGACGAAGAGGAGAGGAACTCTCTTAGAGTGGACAAAGGGGAGACGAAGAGGATACGAACTCTCTTTGATTGGAGCAAGAGGAGACGAACTCTCTTAGATTGGAGCAAGAAAAGACAAACCCGGTCAGATTGGACAAAGAGGAGACGAACTCTCTAAGATTGTACCAAGAGGAGATGAACTCGGTTAGATTAAACCAAAATTGGACGAACTCTCTTAGATTGGACCAAGAGGAGGTGAACTCGGTTAGACTGGACAAAGAGGAGGCGAACTCTCTTAGATTGGACGATGAGGATACGAACTCATTTAGATTGGACCAAGAGGTGACAAACTTGGATAGATTAGACGAAGAGGAGGCGAACCCTTTTAGATTGGACCAAGAGGAGACGAACTCTCTTAGATTGGACTAAGAGGAGACGAACTCTCTATGATTGTACCAAGAGGAGACGAACTCGGTTAGATTAGACCAAGATGGGATGAACTCTCTTAGAGTGGACGAAGAGGAGACGAACTCTCTTAGACTGGACCAAGGGGAGGCGAAGTCGGTTAGATTGGATTAACTAGAGACGAACACCCTTAGATTGTTGGAAGAGGAGATCAACTTTCTTAGATTGGAGCAAGAGGAGATGAACAGGGTTAGATTGAACAAAGAGGGGACAAATTCCCTTATAGATTGGACCAAGAGGTGACGAACTCGGTTAGATTAGACAAATATGGGACGAACACTCTTAGATTGGACCAAGAGGAGGCGAAGTCGGTGAGACTGGACAAAGAGGAGGCGAACTCGGTTAGTTTAGATCAAGATGAGATGAACTCTCTTAGTTTGGACTAAGAGGAGACGAACTCTCTTAGATTGGACCAAGAGGAGACGAACTCGGTTAGATTGGACAAAGAGGGTACAAATTCCCTTATAGATTGGACCAAGAGGTGACGAACTCGTTTTAGATTAGACCAATATGGGTCGAACTCTCTTAGATTGGACCAAGAGGAGGCGAAGTCGGTGAGACTGGACAAAGAGGAGGCGAACTCGGTTAGTTTAGGCCAAGATGAGACGAACTCTCTTAGTATGGACTAAGAGGAGACGAACTCTCTTAGATTGGACCAAGAGGAGACGAACTCGGTCAGATTGGACAAAGAGGAGGCGAACTCTCTTAGATTTGATCATGGGTAGACGAACTTGGTTAGATTGGATTAACTACAGACGAACACCCTTAGATTGGATGAAGAGGAGACGAACTTTCTTAGATTGGATCAAGAGGAGATGAACTCGGTTAGATTGAACAAAGAGGGAAGAAATTCCATTATAGATTGGACCAACAGGAGACGAACTCGGTTAGATTAGACCAAAATAGGACATACTCTCTTAGATTGGACCAAGAGGAGGTGAACTCGGTTAGACTGGAGAAAGAGGAGGCGAACTCTCTTAGATTGGACGATGAGGATACGAACTCATTTAGATTGGACCAAGAGGTGACGAACTTGGATAGATTAGACGAAGAGGAGGGGAACTCTCTTAGATTGGACAAAGAGGAGACGAACTCTCTTAGATTTGAGCAAGAGAAGACGAACTCGGTCAGATTGGACAAAGAGGAGACGAACTCTCTAAGATTGTACCAAGAGGAGACGAACTCGGTTAGATTAGACAAAGATGGGATGAATTCTCTTAGAATGGACGAAGAGGAGAGGAACTCTCTTAGACTGGACAAAGGGGGGACGAAGAGGATACGAACTCTCTTTGATTGGAGCAAGAGGAGACGAACTCTCTTAGATTGGAGCAAGAAAAGACAAACTTGGTCAGATTGGACAAAGAGGAGACGAACTCTCTAAGATTGTACCAAGAGGAGATGAACTCGGTTAGATTAAACCAAAATTGGACGAACTCTCTTAGATTGGACCAAGAGGAGGTGAACTCGGTTAGACTGGACAAAGAGGAGGCGAACTCTCTTAGATTGGACGATGAGGATACGAACTCATTTAGATTGGACCAAGAGGTGACAAACTTGGATAGATTAGACGAAGAGGAGGCGAACCCTTTTAGATTGGACCAAGAGGAGACGAACTCTCTTAGATTGGACTAAGAGGAGACGAACTCTCTATGATTGTACCAAGAGGAGACGAACTCGGTTAGATTAGACCAAGATGGGATGAACTCTCTTAGATTGGACGAAGAGGAGACGAACTCTCTTAGACTGGACCAAGGGGAGGCGAAGTCGGTTAGATTGGATTAACTAGAGACGAACACCCTTAGATTGTTGGAAGAGGAGATGAACAGGGTTAGATTGAACAAAGAGGGGACAAATTCCCTTATAGATTGGACCAAGAGGTGACGAACTCGGTTAGATTAGACAAATATGGGACGAACACTCTTAGATTGGACCAAGAGGAGGCGAAGTCGGTGAGACTGGACAAAGAGGAGGCGAACTCGGTTAGTTTAGATCAAGATGAGATGAACTCTCTTAGTTTGGACTAAGAGGAGACGAACTCTCTTAGATTGGACCAAGAGGAGACGAACTCGGTTAGATTGGACAAAGAGGGTACAAATTCCCTTATAGATTGGACCAAGAGGTGACGAACTCGTTTAGATTAGACCAATATGGGTCGAACTCTCTTAGATTGGACCAAGAGGAGGCGAAGTCGGTGAGACTGGACAAAGAGGAGGCGAACTCGGTTAGTTTAGGCCAAGATGAGACGAACTCTCTTAGTATGGACTAAGAGGAGACGAACTCTCTTAGATTGGACCAAGAGGAGACGAACTCGGTCAGATTGGACAAAGAGGAGGCGAACTCTCTTAGATTTGATCATGGGTAGACGAACTTGGTTAGATTGGATTAACTACAGACGAACACCCTTAGATTGGATGAAGAGGAGACGAACTTTCTTAGATTGGATCAAGAGGAGATGAACTCGGTTAGATTGAACAAAGAGGGAACAAATTCCATTATAGATTGAACCAACAGGAGACGAACTCGGTTAGATTAGACCAAAATAGGACATACTCTCTTAGATTGGACCAAGAGGAGGTGAACTCGGTTAGACTGGACAAAGAGGAGGCGAACTCTCTTAGATTGGACGATGAGGATACGAACTCATTTAGATTGGACCAAGAGGTGACGAACTTGGATAGATTAGACGAAGAGGAGGGGAACTCTCTTAGATTGGACAAAGAGGAGACGAACTCTCTTAGATTTGAGCAAGAGAAGACGAACTCGGTCAGATTGGACAAAGAGGAGACGAACTCTCTAAGATTGTACCAAGAGGAGACGAACTCGGTTAGATTAGACCAAGATGGGATGAATTCTCTTAGATTGGACGAAGAGGAGAGGAACTCTCTTAGACTGGACAAAGGGGAGACGAAGAGGATACGAACTCTCTTTGATTGGAGCAAGAGGAGACGAACTCTCTTAGATTGGAGCAAGAAAAGACAAACTCGGTCAGATTGGACAAAGAGGAGACGAACTCTCTAATATTGTACCAAGAGGAGAGGAACTCGGTTAGATTAAACCAAAATTGGACGAACTCTCTTAGATTGGACCAAGAGGAGGTGAACTCGGTTAGACTGGACAAAGGGGAGGCGAACTCTCTTAGATTGGACGATGAGGATACGAACTCATTTAGATTGGACCAAGAGGTGACAAACTTGGATAGATTAGACGAAGAGGAGGCGAACCCATTTAGATTGGACGAAGAGGAGACGAACTCTCTTAGATTGGACTAAGAGGAGACGAACTCTCTATGATTGTACCAAGAGGAGACGAACTCGGTTAGATTAGACCAAGATGGGATGAACTCTCTTAGACTGGACGAAGAGGAGACGAACTCTCTTAGACTGGACCAAGGGGAGGCGAAGTCGGTTAGATTGGATTAACTAGAGACGAACACCCTTAGATTGTTCGAAGAGGAGTTCAACTTTCTTAGATTGGAGCAAGAGGAGATGAACAGGGTTAGATTGAACAAAGAGGGGACAAATTCCCTTATAGATTGGACCAAGAGGTGACGAACTCGGTTAGATTAGACAAATATGGGACGAACACTCTTAGATTGGACCAAGAGGAGGCGAAGTCGGTGAGACTGGACAAAGAGGAGGCGAACTTTGTTAGTTTAGATCAAGATGAGACGAACTCTCTTAGATTGGACCAAGAGGAGACGAACTCGGTTAGATTGGACAAAGAGGGTACAAATTCCCTTATAGATTGGACCAAGAGGTGACGAACTCGTTTAGATTAGACCAATATGGGTCGAACTCTCTTAGATTGGACCAAGAGGAGGCGAAGTCGGTGAGACTGGACAAAGAGGAGGCGAACTCGGTTAGTTTAGGCCAAGATGAGACGAACTCTCTTAGTATGGACTAAGAGGAGACGAACGCTCTTAGATTGGACCAAGAGGAGACGAACTCGGTTAGATTGGACAAAGAGGAGGCGAACTCTCTTAGATTTGATCATGGGCAGACGAACTTGGTTAGATTTGATTAACTAGAGACGAATACCCTTAGATTGGATGAAGAGGAGACGAACTTTCTTAGATTGGATCAAGAGGAGATGAACTCGGTTAGATTGAACAAAGAGGGCACAAATTCCCTTATAGATTGGACCAAGAGGGGACGAACTCGGTTAGATTAGACAAAAATAGGACGAACTCTCTTAGATTGGACCAAGAGGAGGTGAACTCGGTTAGTCTGGACAAAGAGGACGCGAACTCTCTTAGATTGGAGGATGAGGATACGAACTCATTTAGATTGGACGAAGAGGTGACGAACTTGGATAGATTAGACGAAGAGGTGGCGAACTCTCATAGATTGGACCAAGAGGAGACGAACTCTCTTAGATTGGAGCAAGAGAAGACGAACTCGGTCAGATTGGACAAAGAGGAGACGAACTCTGTAAGATTGTACCAAGAGGAGACGAACTCGGTTAGATTAGACCAAGATGGGATGAACTCTCTTAGATTGGACGTAGAGGAGACGAACTCTCTTAGACTAGACCAAGGGGAGACGAAGTCGGTTAGATTGGATTAACTAGAGACGATCACCCTTAGATTGGTCGAAGAGCAGATGAACTTTCTTATATTGGAGCAAGAGGAGATGAACTCGGTTAAATTGAACAAAGAGGGGACAAATTCCCTTATAGATTGGACCAAGAGGTGACGAACTCGGTTAGATTAGACCAATATGGGACGAACTCTCTTAGATTGGACCAAGAGGAGGCGAAGTCGGTTAGACTGGACAAAGAGGAGGCGAACTCGGTTAGTTTAGACCAAGATGAGACGAACTCTCTTAGTTTGGACTAAGAGGAGACGAACTCTCTTAGATTGGACCAAGAGGAGACGAACTCGGTTAGATTGGACAAAGAGGAGGCGAACTCTCTAAGATTTGATCCTGGGCAGACGAACTTGGTTTGATTTGATTAACTAGAGACGAACACCCTTAGATTGGATGAAGAGGAGACGAACTTTCTTAGATTGGATCTAGAGGAGATGAACTCGGTTAGATTGAACAAAGAGGGCACAAATTCCCTTATAGATTGGACCAAGAGGGGACGAACTCGGTTAGATTAGACAAAAATAGGACGAACTCTCTTAGATTGGACCAAGAGGAGGTGAACTCGGTTAGTCTGGACAAAGAGGACGCGAACTCTCTTAGATTGGACGATGAGGATACGAACTCATTTAGATTGGACGAAGAGGTGACGAACTTGGATATATTAGACGAAGAGGAGGCGAACTCTCTTAGATTGGACTAAGAGGAGACAAACTCTCTTAGATTGGAGCAAGAGAAGACGAACTCGGTCAGATTGGACAAAGAGGAGACGAACTCTCTAAGATTGTACCAAGAGGAGACGAACTCGGTTAGATTAGACCAAGATGGGAGGAATTCTCTTAGATTGGATGAAGAGGAGAGGAACTCTCTTTGACTGGACCAAGGGGAGACGAAGTCGGTTAGATTGGATTAACTAGAGACAATCACCCTTAGATTGGTCGAAGAGGAGATGAACTTTCTTAGATTGGAGCAAGAGGAGATGAACTCGGTTAGATTGAACAAAGAGGGGACAAATTCCCTTATAGATTGGACCAAGAGGTGACGAACTCGGTTAGATTAGACCAATATGGGACGAACTCTCTTAGATTGGACCAAGAGGAGGCAAAGTCGGTTAGACTGGACAAAGAGGAGGCGAACTCGGTTAGTTTAGACCAAGATGAGACGAACTCTCTTAGTATGGACTAAGAGGAGACGAACTCTCTTAGATTGGACCAAGAGGAGACGAACTCGGATAGATTGGACAATGAGGAGGCGAACTCTCTTAGATTTGATCATGGGCAGACGAACTTGGTTCGATTGGATTAACTACAGACGAACACCCTTAGATTGGATGAAGAGGAGACGAACTTTCTTAGGTTGGATCAAGAGGAGATGAACTCGGTTAGATTGAACAAAGAGGGTACAAATTCCCATATAGATTGGACCAAGAGGAGGTGAACTCGGTTAGACTGGACAAAGAGGAGGCGAACTCTCTTAGATTGGACGATGAGGATACAAACTCATTTAGATTGAACCAAGAGGTGACGAACTGGGATAGATTAGACGAAGAGGAGGGGAACTCTCTTAGATTGGACAAAGAGGAGACGAAGTCTCTTAGATTGGAGCAAGAGAAGACGAACTCGGTCAGATTGGACAAAGAGGAGACGAACCCTCTAAGATTGTACCAAGAGGAGACGAACTCGGTTAGATTAGACCAAGATGGGATGAACTCTCTTAGATTGGACGAAGACGAGACGAACTCTCTTAGACTGGGCCAACGGGAGACGAAGTCGGTTAGATTGGATTAACTAGAGATGAACACCTTTAGATTGGTCGAAGAGGAGATGAACTTTCTTAGATTGGAGTAAGAGGAGATGAACTCGGTTAGATTGAACAAAGAGGGGACAAATTCCCTTATAGATTGGACCAAGAGGTGACGAACTCGGTTAGATTAGACGAATATGGGACGAACTCTCTTAGATTGGACCAAGAGGAGGCGAAGTCGGTTAGACTGGACAAAGAGGAGGCGAACTCGGTTAGTTTAGACCAAGCTGAGACGAACTCTCTTAGTATGGACTAAGAGGAGACGAACTCTCTTAGATTGGACCAAGAGGAGACGAACTCGGATAGATTGGACAAAGAGGAGGCGAACTCTCTTAGATTTGATCATGGGCAGACGAACTTGGTTCGATTGGATTAACTACAGACGAACACCCTTAGATTGGATGAAGAGGAGACGAACTTTCTTAGGTTGGATCAAGAGGAGATGAACTCGGTTAGATTGAACAAAGAGGGTACAAATTCCCATATAGATTGGACCAAGAGGAGGTGAACTCGGTTAGACTGGACAAAGAGGAGGCGAACTCTCTTAGATTGGACGATGAGGATACGAACTCATTTAGATTGAAGCAAGAGGTGACGAACTTGGATAGATTAGACGAAGAGGAGGGGAACTCTCTTAGATTGGACAAAGAGGAGACGAAGTCTCTTAGATTGGAGCAAGAGACGACGAACTCGGTCAGATTGGACAAAGAGGAGACGAACCCTCTAAGATTGTACCAAGCGGAGACGAACTCGGTTAGATTAGACCAAGATGGGATGAACTCTCTTAGATTGGACGAAGAAGAGACGAACTCTCTTAGACTGGGCCAACGGGAGACGAAGTCGGTTAGATTGGATTAACTAGAGATGAACACCTTTAGATTGGTCGAAGAGGAGATGAACTTTCTTAGATTGGAGCAAGAGAAGATGAACTCGGTTAGATTGAACAAAGAGGGTACAAATTCCCTTATAGATTGGACCAAGAGGTGACGAACTCGTTTAGATTAGACCAATATGGGTCGAACTCTCTTAGATTGGACCAAGAGGAGGCGAAGTCGGTGAGACTGGACAAAGAGGAGGCGAACTCGGTTAGTTTAGGCCAAGATGAGACGAACTCTCTTAGTATGGACTAAGAGGAGACGAACTCTCTTAGATTGGACCAAGAGGAGACGAACTCGGTTAGATTGGACAAAGAGGAGGCGAACTATCTTAGATTTGATCATGGGTAGATGAACTTGGTTAGATTGGATTAACTACAGACGAACACCCTTAGATTGGATGAAGAGGAGACGAACTTTCTTAGATTGGATCAAGAGGAGATGAACTCGGTTAGATTGAACAAAGAGGGAACAAATTCCATTATAGATTGGACCAACAGGAGACGAACTCGGTTAGATTAGACCAAAATAGGACGTACTCTCTTAGATTGGACCAAGAGGAGGTGAACTCGGTTAGACTGGACAAAGAGGAGGCGAACTCTCTTAGATTGGACGATGAGGATACGAACTCATTTAGATTGGACGAAGAGGTGACGAACTTGGATAGATTAGACGAAGAGGAGGGGAACTCTCTTAGATTGGACAAAGAGGAGACGAACTCTCTAAGATTGTACGAAGAGGAGACGAACTCGGTTAGATTAAACCAAAATTGGACGAACTCTCTTAGATTGGACCAAGAGGAGGTGAACTCGGTTAGACTGGACAAAGAGGAGGCGAACTCTCTTAGATTGGACGATGAGGATAAGAACTCAATTAGATTGGACCAAGAGGTGACAAACTTGGATAGATTAGACGAAGAGGAGGCGAACCCTTTTAGATTGGACCAAGAGGAGACGAACTCTCTTAGATTGGACTAAGAGGAGCCGAACTCTCTATGATTGTACCAAGAGGAGACGAACTCGGTTAGATTAGACCAAGATGGGATGAACTCTCTTAGATTGGACGAAGAGGAGACGAACTCTCTTAGACTGGACCAAGGGGAGGCGAAGAGGATACGAACTCTCTTTGATTGGAGCAAGAGGAGACGAACTCTCTTAGATTGGAGCAAGAAAAGACAAACTCGGTCAGATTGGACAAAGAGGAGACGAACTCTCTAAGATTGTACCAAGAGGAGATGAACTCGGTTAGATTAAACCAAAATTGGACGAACTCTCTTAGATTGGACCAAGAGGAGGTGAACTCGGTTAGACTGGACAAAGAGGAGGCGAACTCTCTTAGATTGGACGATGAGGATAAGAACTCAATTAGATTGGACCAAGAGGTGACAAACTTGGATAGATTAGACGAAGAGGAGGCGAACCCTTTTAGATTGGACCAAGAGGAGACGAACTCTCTTAGATTGGACTAAGAGGAGCCGAACTCTCTATGATTGTACCAAGAGGAGACGAACTCGGTTAGATTAGACCAAGATGGGATGAACTCTCTTAGATTGGACGAAGAGGAGACGAACTCTCTTAGACTGGACCAAGGGGAGGCGAAGTCGGTTAGATTGGATTAACTAGAGACGAACACCCTTAGATTGTTGGAAGAGGAGATCAACTTTCTTAGATTGGAGCAAGAGGAGATGAACAGGGTTAGATTGAACAAAGAGGGGACAAATTCCCTTATAGATTGGACCAAGAGGTGACGAACTCGGTTAGATTAGACAAATATGGGACGAACACTCTTAGATTGGACCAAGAGGAGGCGAAGTCGGTGAGACTGGACAAAGAGGAGGCGAACTCGGTTAGTTTAGATCAAGATGAGACGAACTGTCTTAGTTTGGACTAAGAGGAGACGAACTCTCTTAGATTGGACCAAGAGGAGACGAACTCGGTTAGATTGGACAAAGAGGGTACAAATTCCCTTATAGATTGGACCAAGAGGTGACGAACTCGTTTAGATTAGACCAATATGGGTCGAACTCTCTTAGATTGGACCAAGAGGAGGCGAAGTCGGTGAGACTGGACAAAGAGGAGGCGAACTCGGTTAGTTTAGGCCAAGATGAGACGAACTCTCTTAGTATGGACTAAGAGGAGACGAACTCTCTTAGATTGGACCAAGAGGAGACGAACTCGGTTAGATTGGACAAAGAGGAGGCGAACTCTCTTAGATTTGATCATGGGTAGACGAACTTGGTTAGATTGGATTAACTACAGACGAACACCCTTAGATTGGATGAAGAGGAGACGAACTTTCTTAGATTGGATCAAGAGGAGATGAACTCGGTTAGATTGAACAAAGAGGGAACAAATTCCATTATAGATTGGACCAACAGGAGACGAACTCGGTTAGATTAGACCAAAATAGGACATACTCTCTTAGATTGGACCAAGAGGAGGTGAACTCGGTTAGACTGGACAAAGAGGAGGCGAACTCTCTTAGATTGGACGATGAGGATACGAACTCATTTAGATTGGACCAAGAGGTGACGAACTTGGATAGATTAGACGAAGAGGAGGGGAACTCTCTTAGATTGGACAAAGAGGAGACGAACTTTCTTAGATTTGAGCAAGAGAAGACGAACTCGGTCAGATTGGACAAAGAGGAGACGAACTCTCTAAGATTGTACCAAGAGGAGACGAACTCGGTTAGATTAGACCAAGATGGGATGAATTCTCTTAGATTGGACGAAGAGGAGAGGAACTCTCTTAGACTGGACAAAGGGGAGACGAAGAGGATACGAACTCTCTTTGATTGGAGCAAGAGGAGACGAACTCTCTTAGATTGGAGCAAGAAAAGACAAACTCGGTCAGATTGGACAAAGAGGAGACGAACTCTCTAAGATTGTACCAAGAGGAGATGAACTCGGTTAGATTAAACCAAAATTGGACGAACTCTCTTAGATTGGACCAAGAGGAGGTGAACTCGGTTAGACTGGACAAAGAGGAGGCGAACTCTCTTAGATTGGACGATGAGGATACGAACTCATTTAGATTGGACCAAGAGGTGACAAACTTGGATAGATTAGACGAAGAGGAGGCGAACCCTTTTAGATTGGACCAAGAGGAGACGAACTCTCTTAGATTGGACTAAGAGGAGACGAACTCTCTTAGACTGGACCAAGGGGAGGCGAAGTCGGTTAGATTGGATTAACTAGAGACGAACACCCTTAGATTGTTGGAAGAGGAGATCAACTTTCTTAGATTGGAGCAAGAGGAGATGAACAGGGTTAGATTGAACAAAGAGGGGACAAATTCCCTTATAGATTGGACCAAGAGGTGACGAACTCGGTTAGATTAGACAAATATGGGACGAACACTCTTAGATTGGACCAAGAGGAGGCGAAGTCGGTGAGACTGGACAAAGAGGAGGCGAACTCGGTTAGTTTAGATCAAGATGAGATGAACTCTCTTAGTTTGGACTAAGAGGAGACGAACTCTCTTAGATTGGACCAAGAGGAGACGAACTCGGTTAGATTGGACAAAGAGGGTACAAATTCCCTTATAGATTGGACCAAGAGGTGACGAACTCGTTTAGATTAGACCAATATGGGTCGAACTCTCTTAGATTGGACCAAGAGGAGGCGAAGTCGGTGAGACTGGACAAAGAGGAGGCGAACTCGGTTAGTTTAGGCCAAGATGAGACGAACTCTCTTAGTATGGACTAAGAGGAGACGAACTCTCTTAGATTGGACCAAGAGGAGACGAACTCGGTCAGATTGGACAAAGAGGAGGCGAACTCTCTTAGATTTGATCATGGGTAGACGAACTTGGTTAGATTGGATTAACTACAGACGAACACCCTTAGATTGGATGAAGAGGAGACGAACTTTCTTAGATTGGTTCAAGAGGAGATGAACTCGGTTAGATTGAACAAAGAGGGAACAAATTCCATTATAGATTGGACCAACAGGAGACGAACTCGGTTAGATTAGACCAAAATAGGACATACTCTCTTAGATTGGACCAAGAGGAGGTGAACTCGGTTAGACTGGAGAAAGAGGAGGCGAACTCTCTTAGATTGGACGATGAGGATACGAACTCATTTAGATTGGACCAAGAGGTGACGAACTTGGATAGATTAGACGAAGAGGAGGGGAACTCTCTTAGATTGGACAAAGAGGAGACGAACTCTCTTAGATTTGAGCAAGAGAAGACGAACTCGGTCAGATTGGACAAAGAGGAGACGAACTCTCTAAGATTGTACCAAGAGGAGACGAACTCGGTTAGATTAGACCAAGATGGGATGAATTCTCTTAGAATGGACGAAGAGGAGAGGAACTCTCTTAGACTGGACAAAGGGGGGACGAAGAGGATACGAACTCTCTTTGATTGGAGCAAGAGGAGACGAACTCTCTTAGATTGGAGCAAGAAAAGACAAACTTGGTCAGATTGGACAAAGAGGAGACGAACTCTCTAAGATTGTACCAAGAGGAGATGAACTCGGTTAGATTAAACCAAAATTGGACGAACTCTCTTAGATTGGACCAAGAGGAGGTGAACTCGGTTAGACTGGACAAAGAGGAGGCGAACTCTCTTAGATTGGACGATGAGGATACGAACTCATTTAGATTGGACCAAGAGGTGACAAACTTGGATAGATTAGACGAAGAGGAGGCGAACCCTTTTAGATTGGACCAAGAGGAGACGAACTCTCTTAGATTGGACTAAGAGGAGACGAACTCTCTATGATTGTACCAAGAGGAGACGAACTCGGTTAGATTAGACCAAGATGGGATGAACTCTCTTAGATTGGACGAAGAGGAGACGAACTCTCTTAGACTGGACCAAGGGGAGGCGAAGTCGGTTAGATTGGATTAACTAGAGACGAACACCCTTAGATTGTTGGAAGAGGAGATCAACTTTCTTAGATTGGAGCAAGGGGAGATGAACAGGGTTAGATTGAACAAAGAGGGGACAAATTCCCTTATAGATTGGACCAAGAGGTGACGAACTCGGTTAGATTAGACAAATATGGGACGAACACTCTTAGATTGGACCAAGAGGAGGCGAAGTCGGTGAGACTGGACAAAGAGGAGGCGAACTCGGTTAGTTTAGATCAAGATGAGATGAACTCTCTTAGTTTGGACTAAGAGGAGACGAACTCTCTTAGATTGGACCAAGAGGAGACGAACTCGGTTAGATTGGACAAAGAGGGTACAAATTCCCTTATAGATTGGACCAAGAGGTGACGAACTCGTTTAGATTAGACCAATATGGGTCGAACTCTCTTAGATTGGACCAAGAGGAGGCGAAGTCGGTGAGACTGGACAAAGAGGAGGCGAACTCGGTTAGTTTAGGCCAAGATGAGACGAACTCTCTTAGTATGGACTAAGAGGAGACGAACTCTCTTAGATTGGACCAAGAGGAGACGAACTCGGTCAGATTGGACAACGAGGAGGCGAACTCTCTTAGATTTGATCATGGGTAGACGAACTTGGTTAGATTGGATTAACTACAGACGAACACCCTTAGATTGGATGAAGAGGAGACGAACTTTCTTAGATTGGATCAAGAGGAGATGAACTCGGTTAGATTGAACAAAGAGGGAACAAATTCCATTATAGATTGGACCAACAGGAGACGAACTCGGTTAGATTAGACCAAAATAGGACATACTCTCTTAGATTGGACCAAGAGGAGGTGAACTCGGTTAGACTGGAGAAAGAGGAGGCGAACTCTCTTAGATTGGACGATGAGGATACGAAGTCATTTAGATTGGACCAAGAGGTGACGAACTTGGATAGATTAGACGAAGAGGAGGGGAACTCTCTTAGATTGGACAAAGAGGAGACGAACTCTCTTAGATTTGAGCAAGAGAAGACGAACTCGGTCAGATTGGACAAAGAGGAGACGAACTCTCTAAGATTGTACCAAGAGGAGACGAACTCGGTTAGATTAGACCAAGATGGGATGAATTCTCTTAGATTGGACGAAGAGGAGAGGAACTCTCTTAGACTGGACAAAGGGGAGACGAAGAGGATACGAACTCTCTTTGATTGGAGCAAGAGGAGACGAACTCTCTTAGATTGGAGCAAGAAAAGACAAACTCGGTCAGATTGGACAAAGAGGAGACGAACTCTCTAATATTGTACCAAGAGGAGAGGAACTCGGTTAGATTAAACCAAAATTGGACGAACTCTCTTAGATTGGACCAAGAGGAGGTGAACTCGGTTAGACTGGACAAAGGGGAGGCGAACTCTCTTAGATTGGACGATGAGGATACGAACTCATTTAGATTGGACCAAGAGGTGACAAACTTGGATAGATTAGACGAAGAGGAGGCGAACCCTTTTAGATTGGACCAAGAGGAGACGAACTCTCTTAGATTGGACTAAGAGGAGACGAACTCTCTATGATTGTACCAAGAGGAGACGAACTCGGTTAGATTAGACCAAGATGGGATGAATTCTCTTAGACTGGACGAAGAGGAGACGAACTCTCTTAGACTGGACCAAGGGGAGGCGAAGTCGGTTAGATTGGATTAACTAGAGACGAACACCCTTAGATTGTTCGAAGAGGAGTTCAACTTTCTTAGATTGGAGCAAGAGGAGATGAACAGGGTTAGATTGAACAAAGAGGGGACAAATTCCCTTATAGATTGGACCAAGAGGTGACGAACTCGGTTAGATTAGACAAATATGGGACGAACACTCTTAGATTGGACCAAGAGGAGGCGAAGTCGGTGAGACTGGACAAAGAGGAGGCGAACTTTGTTAGTTTAGATCAAGATGAGACGAACTCTCTTAGATTGGACCAAGAGGAGACGAACTCGGTTAGATTGGACAAAGAGGGTACAAATTCCCTTATAGATTGGACCAAGAGGTGACGAACTCGTTTAGATTAGACCAATATGGGTCGAACTCTCTTAGATTGGACCAAGAGGAGGCGAAGTCGGTGAGACTGGACAAAGAGGAGGCGAACTCGGTTAGTTTAGGCCAAGATGAGACGAACTCTCTTAGTATGGACTAAGAGGAGACGAACTCTCTTAGATTGAACCAAGAGGAGACGAACTCTCTTAGATTGGACCAAGAGGAGACGAACTCGGTTAGATTGGACAAAGAGGAGGCGAACTCTCTTAGATTTGATCATGGGTAGACGAACTTGGTTAGATTGGATTAACTACAGACGAACACCCTTAGATTGGATGAAGAGGAGACGAACTTTCTTAGATTGGATCAAGAGGAGATGAACTCGGTTAGATTGAACAAAG
>JAPVXF010000169.1:0-25000 GCA_030064385.1 Melaleuca quinquenervia
TTTCTTCATGAGCGAGGTCGGTAAATTACATATTTCAAGATTTCGTGATTTACCTCAGAACATGTATAATATATTATATCCCTTTCAACTCATTTATATTTCAGGCTCATGGCAAACAAAATACAAATTTGTGCCAAAGGTAGTCATTCCATAGTCGTGATTGTGGGCGCGACCCATGTTGAGGGTATCAGGAAGAATTGCATGAGGTTAGTTTTAATAATTTATATAAATGTTAATACGTGTCCACGACTTTTATTTGTCATAAAATTGAGCCTACATTTTTTCCCGATTTGTGTTAGGTACCCGGAATTCTCAATAAAATAGCTGATCCGGAGCTTAATAAATCACCGACAATTTGATCTTTTGAAGAGGTACTTCCACTTTGATAAACTTTAGATATGTAGTTCGCAATATTTATCCAAAAATAAGCTCTTCATTTTCAGTACTAGTTATGATTCTATGCTAATGTTGCTTCTTCTCCACAGATTTATCTATTCCAGTTGCTGTCATATGATTCATTCATTCAGTTGTGCTGGAAAATGTCTTGGTGATAATGTTGTATGACACAGTCGTGAAGGAGAATCATTCTTCGTCTCCCCTTTAATTTTGGTTCTTCATAAGGTTAGCTTGCAAGTTTCTGGTAGTAGCTGGGTTGCAACGGAATTCGGTTGTGGCGGTTGTTTAATCAGCATTAAGTTTTTCCGATTTACGATGACATTTAAATTCCCAAACAACCTTATCGAATACCGAAATGTCTAGTTGAAAACTGGAAAGTCTCCCCACATTATTTATCTTCTTTCATTTGTTTTTTACTCGGCCAAGCATATAGTTTTGCATTTTCTTCGAAACCAAAGGATTGCATAGTTTTATTTTCAGAGAGTGTTCAGCATCGAAGTTGTTCAAGTTCGCCGAAAGCCTCGAAGTTCTGTTCTTCGTTGCTATTAACAGCTATATCCTACGAGACAGACGTCCACGTTGCCTCACGTGTATTTGAGAGTTCCTCAATGTGTACTGGAGGGGATGAATCTGTTTTGAGGAGGCTGTATTTGACACTGGTCTCGGTTTTACATATTTTGTTTACTTCTCGGCTTTGTAATTGAGTCAGCCTTTTGTTGCAACGTTCTATTGAAGTCCACCTAAGTTGTATTCATTTTGTTAGATTCGAGCATCCCTCCAATAGAGTAGAGAGACGAGATAGAGAGAGTGAGAGCGAGGGAAGAGAAGAGAGACGAGAAGCAAAAATCTTTCCTTATTTCTCACGCCGATGTGGAAGAACGTAGTCGAGAAGTGCGTACTCTCTCACACGGTTCCTGAATGTCGGCCCACACCACGGCTTAGCCCGTTATCATGTCTTCCTCATCCCTTATGCCATTTTGACCTCCTAGCCACTCGTGGCTTCAATCTTACCACATTTCCTGCCAACGGTAGCTCCACCACCGGAATTGTAAGCGCTGATATTTCATCTGGAGAGCCCAAGTTGACGGTTCCTCAGGACGTCGTGGTCCTCACAAGCTAATTTGAGGGAAACATCTGCCGGATCTACTAGGTAGGGACTTTCACTATGCTAAGGTGAGTGAAAGTTTTAGCAAGAATATAATGCGGTTCAATGTTCGTGGCATGAATATACCCTTTCCATTACCAATAAAAGACCGGAATTAAAACTAACATGATTCATCCTCAAATCCATTTGAATGTGTGGTTTTGGTTGTAGGAGGCACGAGGGAAGGTTAAGCATGTCATTAATTACTTGAGACCACAGCATGTACTTGTGGAATAATATGATGAAAGAGAAGAGCTTCTTGAGAACATCACAAGTGACTTTTGTGTAGCAGCTAAAGAAGCGAAAAAGTATGGCTGCGAACTCGTAATGACTGACAGATGGCATTCGGTATTGCTTTTGCTCCCTTATGTTCTCTTATTAATTTTTGTGCACTTGTCTAAAAAGTAAACATTAGATGATGCCTAAGAATTAAAAAGTGAATTCCATTCATTTATGTTGTTGTATTTTCAATAGTTGATCCTGACTTCTGCCCGAATTACTATTGCTCGCCATTCAACATATCACTTCGGACATGCTGTATTTTCAACCGACATATTGGCAACTCCATGAATTTTTCTGCAACATAAAAATAGTAAGATTCATTGTGCTGAATCTCATTGAAAATACGACGAGTGTAAAAGAGAATGTGCTAGTATTTACGATTTCTTTGCAGGGCAGTCCCTTAAATTGTATGGAAAAGAACTTTCTCGTGCAAATGAATATATTTCTTCATGAGCGAGGTCGGTAAATTACATATTTCAAGATTTCGTGATTTACCTCAGAACATGTATAATATATTATATCCCTTTCAACTCATTTATATTTCAGGCTCATGGCAAACAAAATACAAATTTGTGCCAAAGGTAGTCATTCCATAGTCGTGATTGTGGGCGCGACCCATGTTGAGGGTATCAGGAAGAATTGCATGAGGTTAGTTTTAATAATTTATATAAATGTTAATACGTGTCCACGACTTTTATTTGTCATAAAATTGAGCCTACATTTTTTCCCGATTTGTGTTAGGTACCCGGAATTCTCAATAAAATAGCTGATCCGGAGCTTAATAAATCACCGACAATTTGATCTTTTGAAGAGGTACTTCCACTTTGATAAACTTTAGATATGTAGTTCGCAATATTTATCCAAAAATAAGCTCTTCATTTTCAGTACTAGTTATGATTCTATGCTAATGTTGCTTCTTCTCCACAGATTTATCTATTCCAGTTGCTGTCATATGATTCATTCATTCAGTTGTGCTGGAAAATGTCTTGGTGATAATGTTGTATGACACAGTCGTGAAGGAGAATCATTCTTCGTCTCCCCTTTAATTTTGGTTCTTCATAAGGTTAGCTTGCAAGTTTCTGGTAGTAGCTGGGTTGCAACGGAATTCGGTTGTGGCGGTTGTTTAATCAGCATTAAGTTTTTCCGATTTACGATGACATTTAAATTCCCAAACAACCTTATCGAATACCGAAATGTCTAGTTGAAAACTGGAAAGTCTCCCCACATTATTTATCTTCTTTCATTTGTTTTTTACTCGGCCAAGCATATAGTTTTGCATTTTCTTCGAAACCAAAGGATTGCATAGTTTTATTTTCAGAGAGTGTTCAGCATCGAAGTTGTTCAAGTTCGCCGAAAGCCTCGAAGTTCTGTTCTTCGTTGCTATTAACAGCTATATCCTACGAGACAGACGTCCACGTTGCCTCACGTGTATTTGAGAGTTCCTCAATGTGTACTGGAGGGGATGAATCTGTTTTGAGGAGGCTGTATTTGACACTGGTCTCGGTTTTACATATTTTGTTTACTTCTCGGCTTTGTAATTGAGTCAGCCTTTTGTTGCAACGTTCTATTGAAGTCCACCTAAGTTGTATTCATTTTGTTAGATTCGAGCATCCCTCCAATAGAGTAGAGAGACGAGATAGAGAGAGTGAGAGCGAGGGAAGAGAAGAGAGACGAGAAGCAAAAATCTTTCCTTATTTCTCACGCCGATGTGGAAGAACGTAGTCGAGAAGTGCGTACTCTCTCACACGGTTCCTGAATGTCGGCCCACACCACGGCTTAGCCCGTTATCATGTCTTCCTCATCCCTTATGCCATTTTGACCTCCTAGCCACTCGTGGCTTCAATCTTACCACATTTCCTGCCAACGGTAGCTCCACCACCGGAATTGTAAGTGCTGATATTTCATCTGGAGAGCCCAAGTTGACGGTTCCTCAGGACGTCGTGGTCCTCACAAGCTAATTTGAGGGAAACATCTGCCGGATCTACTAGGTAGGGACTTTCACTATGCTAAGGTGAGTGAAAGTTTTAGCAAGAATATAATGCGGTTCAATGTTCGTGGCATGAATATACCCTTTCCATTACCAATAAAAGACCGGAATTAAAACTAACATGATTCATCCTCAAATCCATTTGAATGTGTGGTTTTGGTTGTAGGAGGCACGAGGGAAGGTTAAGCATGTCATTAATTACTTGAGACCACAGCATGTACTTGTGGAATAATATGATGAAAGAGAAGAGCTTCTTGAGAACATCACAAGTGACTTTTGTGTAGCAGCTAAAGAAGCGAAAAAGTATGGCTGCGAACTCGTAATGACTGACAGATGGCATTCGGTATTGCTTTTGCTCCCTTATGTTCTCTTATTAATTTTTGTGCACTTGTCTAAAAAGTAAACATTAGATGATGCCTAAGAATTAAAAAGTGAATTCCATTCATTTATGTTGTTGTATTTTCAATAGTTGATCCTGACTTCTGCCCGAATTACTATTGCTCGCCATTCAACATATCACTTCGGACATGCTGTATTTTCAACCGACATATTGGCAACTCCATGAATTTTTCTGCAACATAAAAATAGTAAGATTCATTGTGCTGAATCTCATTGAAAATACGACGAGTGTAAAAGAGAATGTGCTAGTATTTACGATTTCTTTGCAGGGCAGTCCCTTAAATTGTATGGAAAAGAACTTTCTCGTGCAAATGAATATATTTCTTCATGAGCGAGGTCGGTAAATTACATATTTCAAGATTTCGTGATTTACCTCAGAACATGTATAATATATTATATCCCTTTCAACTCATTTATATTTCAGGCTCATGGCAAACAAAATACAAATTTGTGCCAAAGGTAGTCATTCCATAGTCGTGATTGTGGGCGCGACCCATGTTGAGGGTATCAGGAAGAATTGCATGAGGTTAGTTTTAATAATTTATATAAATGTTAATACGTGTCCACGACTTTTATTTGTCATAAAATTGAGCCTACATTTTTTCCCGATTTGTGTTAGGTACCCGGAATTCTCAATAAAATAGCTGATCCGGAGCTTAATAAATCACCGACAATTTGATCTTTTGAAGAGGTACTTCCACTTTGATAAACTTTAGATATGTAGTTCGCAATATTTATCCAAAAATAAGCTCTTCATTTTCAGTACTAGTTATGATTCTATGCTAATGTTGCTTCTTCTCCACAGATTTATCTATTCCAGTTGCTGTCATATGATTCATTCATTCAGTTGTGCTGGAAAATGTCTTGGTGATAATGTTGTATGACACAGTCGTGAAGGAGAATCATTCTTCGTCTCCCCTTTAATTTTGGTTCTTCATAAGGTTAGCTTGCAAGTTTCTGGTAGTAGCTGGGTTGCAACGGAATTCGGTTGTGGCGGTTGTTTAATCAGCATTAAGTTTTTCCGATTTACGATGACATTTAAATTCCCAAACAACCTTATCGAATACCGAAATGTCTAGTTGAAAACTGGAAAGTCTCCCCACATTATTTATCTTCTTTCATTTGTTTTTTACTCGGCCAAGCATATAGTTTTGCATTTTCTTCGAAACCAAAGGATTGCATAGTTTTATTTTCAGAGAGTGTTCAGCATCGAAGTTGTTCAAGTTCGCCGAAAGCCTCGAAGTTCTGTTCTTCGTTGCTATTAACAGCTATATCCTACGAGACAGACGTCCACGTTGCCTCACGTGTATTTGAGAGTTCCTCAATGTGTACTGGAGGGGATGAATCTGTTTTGAGGAGGCTGTATTTGACACTGGTCTCGGTTTTACATATTTTGTTTACTTCTCGGCTTTGTAATTGAGTCAGCCTTTTGTTGCAACGTTCTATTGAAGTCCACCTAAGTTGTATTCATTTTGTTAGATTCGAGCATCCCTCCAATAGAGTAGAGAGACGAGATAGAGAGAGTGAGAGCGAGGGAAGAGAAGAGAGACGAGAAGCAAAAATCTTTCCTTATTTCTCACGCCGATGTGGAAGAACGTAGTCGAGAAGTGCGTACTCTCTCACACGGTTCCTGAATGTCGGCCCACACCACGGCTTAGCCCGTTATCATGTCTTCCTCATCCCTTATGCCATTTTGACCTCCTAGCCACTCGTGGCTTCAATCTTACCACATTTCCTGCCAACGGTAGCTCCACCACCGGAATTGTAAGTGCTGATATTTCATCTGGAGAGCCCAAGTTGACGGTTCCTCAGGACGTCGTGGTCCTCACAAGCTAATTTGAGGGAAACATCTGCCGGATCTACTAGGTAGGGACTTTCACTATGCTAAGGTGAGTGAAAGTTTTAGCAAGAATATAATGCGGTTCAATGTTCGTGGCATGAATATACCCTTTCCATTACCAATAAAAGACCGGAATTAAAACTAACATGATTCATCCTCAAATCCATTTGAATGTGTGGTTTTGGTTGTAGGAGGCACGAGGGAAGGTTAAGCATGTCATTAATTACTTGAGACCACAGCATGTACTTGTGGAATAATATGATGAAAGAGAAGAGCTTCTTGAGAACATCACAAGTGACTTTTGTGTAGCAGCTAAAGAAGCGAAAAAGTATGGCTGCGAACTCGTAATGACTGACAGATGGCATTCGGTATTGCTTTTGCTCCCTTATGTTCTCTTATTAATTTTTGTGCACTTGTCTAAAAAGTAAACATTAGATGATGCCTAAGAATTAAAAAGTGAATTCCATTCATTTATGTTGTTGTATTTTCAATAGTTGATCGTGACTTCTGCCCGAATTACTATTGCTCGCCATTCAACATATCACTTCGGACATGCTGTATTTTCAACCGACATATTGGCAACTCCATGAATTTTTCTGCAACATAAAAATAGTAAGATTCATTGTGCTGAATCTCATTGAAAATACGACGAGTGTAAAAGAGAATGTGCTAGTATTTACGATTTCTTTGCAGGGCAGTCCCTTAAATTGTATGGAAAAGAACTTTCTCGTGCAAATGAATATATTTCTTCATGAGCGAGGTCGGTAAATTACATATTTCAAGATTTCGTGATTTACCTCAGAACATGTATAATATATTATATCCCTTTCAACTCATTTATATTTCAGGCTCATGGCAAACAAAATACAAATTTGTGCCAAAGGTAGTCATTCCATAGTCGTGATTGTGGGCGCGACCCATGTTGAGGGTATCAGGAAGAATTGCATGAGGTTAGTTTTAATAATTTATATAAATGTTAATACGTGTCCACGACTTTTATTTGTCATAAAATTGAGCCTACATTTTTTCCCGATTTGTGTTAGGTACCCGGAATTCTCAATAAAATAGCTGATCCGGAGCTTAATAAATCACCGACAATTTGATCTTTTGAAGAGGTACTTCCACTTTGATAAACTTTAGATATGTAGTTCGCAATATTTATCCAAAAATAAGCTCTTCATTTTCAGTACTAGTTATGATTCTATGCTAATGTTGCTTCTTCTCCACAGATTTATCTATTCCAGTTGCTGTCATATGATTCATTCATTCAGTTGTGCTGGAAAATGTCTTGGTGATAATGTTGTATGACACAGTCGTGAAGGAGAATCATTCTTCGTCTCCCCTTTAATTTTGGTTCTTCATAAGGTTAGCTTGCAAGTTTCTGGTAGTAGCTGGGTTGCAACGGAATTCGGTTGTGGCGGTTGTTTAATCAGCATTAAGTTTTTCCGATTTACGATGACATTTAAATTCCCAAACAACCTTATCGAATACCGAAATGTCTAGTTGAAAACTGGAAAGTCTCCCCACATTATTTATCTTCTTTCATTTGTTTTTTACTCGGCCAAGCATATAGTTTTGCATTTTCTTCGAAACCAAAGGATTGCATAGTTTTATTTTCAGAGAGTGTTCAGCATCGAAGTTGTTCAAGTTCGCCGAAAGCCTCGAAGTTCTGTTCTTCGTTGCTATTAACAGCTATATCCTACGAGACAGACGTCCACGTTGCCTCACGTGTATTTGAGAGTTCCTCAATGTGTACTGGAGGGGATGAATCTGTTTTGAGGAGGCTGTATTTGACACTGGTCTCGGTTTTACATATTTTGTTTACTTCTCGGCTTTGTAATTGAGTCAGCCTTTTGTTGCAACGTTCTATTGAAGTCCACCTAAGTTGTATTCATTTTGTTAGATTCGAGCATCCCTCCAATAGAGTAGAGAGACGAGATAGAGAGAGTGAGAGCGAGGGAAGAGAAGAGAGACGAGAAGCAAAAATCTTTCCTTATTTCTCACGCCGATGTGGAAGAACGTAGTCGAGAAGTGCGTACTCTCTCACACGGTTCCTGAATGTCGGCCCACACCACGGCTTAGCCCGTTATCATGTCTTCCTCATCCCTTATGCCATTTTGACCTCCTAGCCACTCGTGGCTTCAATCTTACCACATTTCCTGCCAACGGTAGCTCCACCACCGGAATTGTAAGTGCTGATATTTCATCTGGAGAGCCCAAGTTGACGGTTCCTCAGGACGTCGTGGTCCTCACAAGCTAATTTGAGGGAAACATCTGCCGGATCTACTAGGTAGGGACTTTCACTATGCTAAGGTGAGTGAAAGTTTTAGCAAGAATATAATGCGGTTCAATGTTCGTGGCATGAATATACCCTTTCCATTACCAATAAAAGACCGGAATTAAAACTAACATGATTCATCCTCAAATCCATTTGAATGTGTGGTTTTGGTTGTAGGAGGCACGAGGGAAGGTTAAGCATGTCATTAATTACTTGAGACCACAGCATGTACTTGTGGAATAATATGATGAAAGAGAAGAGCTTCTTGAGAACATCACAAGTGACTTTTGTGTAGCAGCTAAAGAAGCGAAAAAGTATGGCTGCGAACTCGTAATGACTGACAGATGGCATTCGGTATTGCTTTTGCTCCCTTATGTTCTCTTATTAATTTTTGTGCACTTGTCTAAAAAGTAAACATTAGATGATGCCTAAGAATTAAAAAGTGAATTCCATTCATTTATGTTGTTGTATTTTCAATAGTTGATCGTGACTTCTGCCCGAATTACTATTGCTCGCCATTCAACATATCACTTCGGACATGCTGTATTTTCAACCGACATATTGGCAACTCCATGAATTTTTCTGCAACATAAAAATAGTAAGATTCATTGTGCTGAATCTCATTGAAAATACGACGAGTGTAAAAGAGAATGTGCTAGTATTTACGATTTCTTTGCAGGGCAGTCCCTTAAATTGTATGGAAAAGAACTTTCTCGTGCAAATGAATATATTTCTTCATGAGCGAGGTCGGTAAATTACATATTTCAAGATTTCGTGATTTACCTCAGAACATGTATAATATATTATATCCCTTTCAACTCATTTATATTTCAGGCTCATGGCAAACAAAATACAAATTTGTGCCAAAGGTAGTCATTCCATAGTCGTGATTGTGGGCGCGACCCATGTTGAGGGTATCAGGAAGAATTAGTTTTAATAATTTATATAAATGTTAATACGTGTCCACGACTTTTATTTGTCATAAAATTGAGCCTACATTTTTTCCCGATTTGTGTTAGGTACCCGGAATTCTCAATAAAATAGCTGATCCGGAGCTTAATAAATCACCGACAATTTGATCTTTTGAAGAGGTACTTCCACTTTGATAAACTTTAGATATGTAGTTCGCAATATTTATCCAAAAATAAGCTCTTCATTTTCAGTACTAGTTATGATTCTATGCTAATGTTGTTTCTTCTCCACAGATTTATCTATTCCAGTTGCTGTCATATGATTCATTCATTCAGTTGTGCTGGAAAATGCCTTGGTGATAATGTTGTATGACACAGTCGTGAAGGAGAATCATTCTTCGTCTCCCCTTTAATTTTGGTTCTTCATAAGGTTAGCTTGCAAGTTTCTGGTAGTAGCTGGGTTGCAACGGAATTCGGTTGTGGCGGTTGTTTAATCAGCATTAAGTTTTTCCGATTTACGATGACATTTAAATTCCCAAACAACCTTATCGAATACCGAAATGTCTAGTTGAAAACTGGAAAGTCTCCCCACATTATTTATCTTCTTTCATTTGTTTTTTACTCGGCCAAGCATATAGTTTTGCATTTTCTTCGAAACCAAAGGATTGCATAGTTTTATTTTCAGAGAGTGTTCAGCATCGAAGTTGTTCAAGTTCGCCGAAAGCCTCGAAGTTCTGTTCTTCGTTGCTATTAACAGCTATATCCTACGAGACAGACGTCCACGTTGCCTCACGTGTATTTGAGAGTTCCTCAATGTGTACTGGAGGGGATGAATCTGTTTTGAGGAGGCTGTATTTGACACTGGTCTCGGTTTTACATATTTTGTTTACTTCTCGGCTTTGTAATTGAGTCAGCCTTTTGTTGCAACGTTCTATTGAAGTCCACCTAAGTTGTATTCATTTTGTTAGATTCGAGCATCCCTCCAATAGAGTAGAGAGACGAGATAGAGAGAGTGAGAGCGAGGGAAGAGAAGAGAGACGAGAAGCAAAAATCTTTCCTTATTTCTCACGCCGATGTGGAAGAACGTAGTCGAGAAGTGCGTACTCTCTCACACGGTTCCTGAATGTCGGCCCACACCACGGCTTAGCCCGTTATCATGTCTTCCTCATCCCTTATGCCATTTTGACCTCCTAGCCACTCGTGGCTTCAATCTTACCACATTTCCTGCCAACGGTAGCTCCACCACCGGAATTGTAAGTGCTGATATTTCATCTGGAGAGCCCAAGTTGACGGTTCCTCAGGACGTCGTGGTCCTCACAAGCTAATTTGAGGGAAACATCTGCCGGATCTACTAGGTAGGGACTTTCACTATGCTAAGGTGAGTGAAAGTTTTAGCAAGAATATAATGCGGTTCAATGTTCGTGGCATGAATATACCCTTTCCATTACCAATAAAAGACCGGAATTAAAACTAACATGATTCATCCTCAAATCCATTTGAATGTGTGGTTTTGGTTGTAGGAGGCACGAGGGAAGGTTAAGCATGTCATTAATTACTTGAGACCACAGCATGTACTTGTGGAATAATATGATGAAAGAGAAGAGCTTCTTGAGAACATCACAAGTGACTTTTGTGTAGCAGCTAAAGAAGCGAAAAAGTATGGCTGCGAACTCGTAATGACTGACAGATGGCATTCGGTATTGCTTTTGCTCCCTTATGTTCTCTTATTAATTTTTGTGCAATTGTCTAAAAAGTAAACATTAGATGATGCCTAAGAATTAAAAAGTGAATTCCATTCATTTATGTTGTTGTATTTTCAATAGTTGATCCTGACTTCTGCCCGAATTACTATTGCTCGCCATTCAACATATCACTTCGGACATGCTGTATTTTCAACCGACATATTGGCAACTCCATGAATTTTTCTGCAACATAAAAATAGTAAGATTCATTGTGCTGAATCTCATTGAAAATATGACGAGTGTAAAAGAGAATGTGCTAGTATTTACGATTTCTTTGCAGGGCAGTCCCTTAAATTGTATGGAAAAGAACTTTCTCGTGCAAATGAATATATTTCTTCATGAGCGAGGTCGGTAAATTACATATTTCAAGATTTCGTGATTTACCTCAGAACATGTATAATATATTATATCCCTTTCAACTCATTTATATTTCAGGCTCATGGCAAACAAAATACAAATTTGTGCCAAAGGTAGTCATTCCATAGTCGTGATTGTGGGCGCGACCCATGTTGAGGGTATCAGGAAGAATTGCATGAGGTTAGTTTTAATAATTTATATAAATGTTAATACGTGTCCACGACTTTTATTTGTCATAAAATTGAGCCTACATTTTTTCCCGATTTGTGTTAGGTACCCGGAATTCTCAATAAAATAGCTGATCCGGAGCTTAATAAATCACCGACAATTTGATCTTTTGAAGAGGTACTTCCACTTTGATAAACTTTAGATATGTAGTTCGCAATATTTATCCAAAAATAAGCTCTTCATTTTCAGTACTAGTTATGATTCTATGCTAATGTTGCTTCTTCTCCACAGATTTATCTATTCCAGTTGCTGTCATATGATTCATTCATTCAGTTGTGCTGGAAAATGTCTTGGTGATAATGTTGTATGACACAGTCGTGAAGGAGAATCATTCTTCGTCTCCCCTTTAATTTTGGTTCTTCATAAGGTTAGCTTGCAAGTTTCTGGTAGTAGCTGGGTTGCAACGGAATTCGGTTCTGGCGGTTGTTTAATCAGCATTAAGTTTTTCCGATTTACGATGACATTTAAATTCCCAAACAACCTTATCGAATACCGAAATGTCTAGTTGAAAACTGGAAAGTCTCCCCACATTATTTATCTTCTTTCATTTGTTTTTTACTCGGCCAAGCATATAGTTTTGCATTTTCTTCGAAACCAAAGGATTGCATAGTTTTATTTTCAGAGAGTGTTCAGCATCGAAGTTATTCAAGTTCGCCGAAAGCCTCGAAGTTCTGTTCTTCGTTGCTACTAACAGCTATATCCTACGAGACAGACGTCCACGTTGCCTCACGTGTATTTGAGAGTTCCTCAATGTGTACTGGAGGGGATGAATCTGTTTTGAGGAGGCTGTATTTGACACTGGTCTCGGTTTTACATATTTTGTTTACTTCTCGGCTTTGTAATTGAGTCAGCCTTTTGTTGCAACGTTCTATTGAAGTCCACCTAAGTTGTATTCATTTTGTTAGATTCGAGCATCCCTCCAATAGAGTAGAGAGACGAGATAGAGAGAGTGAGAGCGAGGGAAGAGAAGAGAGACGAGAAGCAAAAATCTTTCCTTATTTCTCACGCCGATGTGGAAGAACGTAGCCGAGAAGTGCGTACTCTCTCACACGGTTCCTGAATGTCGGCCCACACCACGGCTTAGCCCGTTATCATGTCTTCCTCATCCCTTATGCCATTTTGACCTCCTAGCCACTCGTGGCTTCTATCTTACCACATTTCCTGCCAACGGTAGCTCCACCACCGGAATTGTAAGTGCTGATATTTCATCTGGAGAGCCCAAGTTGACGGTTCCTCAGGACGTCGTGGTCCTCACAAGCTAATTTGAGGGAAACATCTGCCGGATCTACTAGGTAGGGACTTTCACTATGCTAAGGTGAGTGAAAGTTTTAGCAAGAATATAATGCGGTTCAATGTTCGTGGCATGAATATACCCTTTCCATTACCAATAAAAGACCGGAATTAAAACTAACATGATTCATCCTCAAATCCATTTGAATGTGTGGTTTTGGTTGTAGGAGGCACGAGGGAAGGTTAAGCATGTCATTAATTACTTGAGACCACAGCATGTACTTGTGGAATAATATGATGAAAGAGAAGAGCTTCTTGAGAACATCACAAGTGACTTTTGTGTAGCAGCTAAAGAAGCGAAAAAGTATGGCTGCGAACTCGTAATGACTGACAGATGGCATTCGGTATTGCTTTTGCTCCCTTATGTTCTCTTATTAATTTTTGTGCAATTGTCTAAAAAGTAAACATTAGATGATGCCTAAGAATTAAAAAGTGAATTCCATTCATTTATGTTGTTGTATTTTCAATAGTTGATCCTGACTTCTGCCCGAATTACTATTGCTCGCCATTCAACATATCACTTCGGACATGCTGTATTTTCAACCGACATATTGGCAACTCCATGAATTTTTCTGCAACATAAAAATAGTAAGATTCATTGTGCTGAATCTCATTGAAAATACGACGAGTGTAAAAGAGAATGTGCTAGTATTTACGATTTCTTTGCAGGGCAGTCCCTTAAATTGTATGGAAAAGAACTTTCTCGTGCAAATGAATATATTTCTTCATGAGCGAGGTCGGTAAATTACATATTTCAAGATTTCGTGATTTACCTCAGAACATGTATAATATATTATATCCCTTTCAACTCATTTATATTTCAGGCTCATGGCAAACAAAATACAAATTTGTGCCAAAGGTAGTCATTCCATAGTCGTGATTGTGGGCGCGACCCATGTTGAGGGTATCAGGAAGAATTGCATGAGGTTAGTTTTAATAATTTATATAAATGTTAATACGTGTCCACGACTTTTATTTGTCATAAAATTGAGCCTACATTTTTTCCCGATTTGTGTTAGGTACCCGGAATTCTCAATAAAATAGCTGATCCGGAGCTTAATAAATCACCGACAATTTGATCTTTTGAAGAGGTACTTCCACTTTGATAAACTTTAGATATGTAGTTCGCAATATTTATCCAAAAATAAGCTCTTCATTTTCAGTACTAGTTATGATTCTATGCTAATGTTGCTTCTTCTCCACAGATTTATCTATTCCAGTTGCTGTCATATGATTCATTCATTCAGTTGTGCTGGAAAATGTCTTGGTGATAATGTTGTATGACACAGTCGTGAAGGAGAATCATTCTTCGTCTCCCCTTTAATTTTGGTTCTTCATAAGGTTAGCTTGCAAGTTTCTGGTAGTAGCTGGGTTGCAACGGAATTCGGTTCTGGCGGTTGTTTAATCAGCATTAAGTTTTTCCGATTTACGATGACATTTAAATTCCCAAACAACCTTATCGAATACCGAAATGTCTAGTTGAAAACTGGAAAGTCTCCCCACATTATTTATCTTCTTTCATTTGTTTTTTACTCGGCCAAGCATATAGTTTTGCATTTTCTTCGAAACCAAAGGATTGCATAGTTTTATTTTCAGAGAGTGTTCAGCATCGAAGTTATTCAAGTTCGCCGAAAGCCTCGAAGTTCTGTTCTTCGTTGCTACTAACAGCTATATCCTACGAGACAGACGTCCACGTTGCCTCACGTGTATTTGAGAGTTCCTCAATGTGTACTGGAGGGGATGAATCTGTTTTGAGGAGGCTGTATTTGACACTGGTCTCGGTTTTACATATTTTGTTTACTTCTCGGCTTTGTAATTGAGTCAGCCTTTTGTTGCAACGTTCTATTGAAGTCCACCTAAGTTGTATTCATTTTGTTAGATTCGAGCATCCCTCCAATAGAGTAGAGAGACGAGATAGAGAGAGTGAGAGCGAGGGAAGAGAAGAGAGACGAGAAGCAAAAATCTTTCCTTATTTCTCACGCCGATGTGGAAGAACGTAGCCGAGAAGTGCGTACTCTCTCACACGGTTCCTGAATGTCGGCCCACACCACGGCTTAGCCCGTTATCATGTCTTCCTCATCCCTTATGCCATTTTGACCTCCTAGCCACTCGTGGCTTCTATCTTACCACATTTCCTGCCAACGGTAGCTCCACCACCGGAATTGTAAGTGCTGATATTTCATCTGGAGAGCCCAAGTTGACGGTTCCTCAGGACGTCGTGGTCCTCACAAGCTAATTTGAGGGAAACATCTGCCGGATCTACTAGGTAGGGACTTTCACTATGCTAAGGTGAGTGAAAGTTTTAGCAAGAATATAATGCGGTTCAATGTTCGTGGCATGAATATACCCTTTCCATTACCAATAAAAGACCGGAATTAAAACTAACATGATTCATCCTCAAATCCATTTGAATGTGTGGTTTTGGTTGTAGGAGGCACGAGGGAAGGTTAAGCATGTCATTAATTACTTGAGACCACAGCATGTACTTGTGGAATAATATGATGAAAGAGAAGAGCTTCTTGAGAACATCACAAGTGACTTTTGTGTAGCAGCTAAAGAAGCGAAAAAGTATGGCTGCGAACTCGTAATGACTGACAGATGGCATTCGGTATTGCTTTTGCTCCCTTATGTTCTCTTATTAATTTTTGTGCACTTGTCTAAAAAGTAAACATTAGATGATGCCTAAGAATTAAAAAGTGAATTCCATTCATTTATGTTGTTGTATTTTCAATAGTTGATCCTGACTTCTGCCCGAATTACTATTGCTCGCCATTCAACATATCACTTCGGACATGCTGTATTTTCAACCGACATATTGGCAACTCCATGAATTTTTCTGCAACATAAAAATAGTAAGATTCATTGTGCTGAATCTCATTGAAAATACGACGAGTGTAAAAGAGAATGTGCTAGTATTTACGATTTCTTTGCAGGGCAGTCCCTTAAATTGTATGGAAAAGAACTTTCTCGTGCAAATGAATATATTTCTTCATGAGCGAGGTCGGTAAATTACATATTTCAAGATTTCGTGATTTACCTCAGAACATGTATAATATATTATATCCCTTTCAACTCATTTATATTTCAGGCTCATGGCAAACAAAATACAAATTTGTGCCAAAGGTAGTCATTCCATAGTCGTGATTGTGGGCGCGACCCATGTTGAGGGTATCAGCAAGAATTGCATGAGGTTAGTTTTAATAATTTATATAAATGTTAATACGTGTCCACGACTTTTATTTGTCATAAAATTGAGCCTACATTTTTTCCCGATTTGTGTTAGGTACCCGGAATTCTCAATAAAATAGCTGATCCGGAGCTTAATAAATCACCGACAATTTGATCTTTTGAAGAGGTACTTCCACTTTGATAAACTTTAGATATGTAGTTCACAATATTTATCAAAAAATAAGCTCTTCATTTTCAGTACTAGTTATGATTCTATGCTAATGTTGTTTCTTCTCCACAGATTTATCTATTGCAGTTGCTGTCATATGATTCATTCATTCAGTTGTGCTGGAAAATGTCTTGGTGATAATGTTGTATGACACAGTCGTGAAGGAGAATCATTCTTCGTCTCCCCTTTAACTTTGGTTCTTCATAAGGTTAGCTTGCAAGTTTCTGGTAGTAGCTGGGTTGCAACGGAATTCGGTTGTGGCGGTTGTTTAATCAGCATTAAGTTTTTCCGATTTACGATGACATTTAAATTCCCAAACAACCTTATCGAATACCGAAATGTCTAGTTGAAAACTGGAAAGTCTCCCCACATTATTTATCTTCTTTCATTTGTTTTTTACTCGGCCAAGCATATAGTTTTGCATTTTCTTCGAAACCAAATGATTGCATAGTTTTATTTTCAGAGAGTGTTCAGCATCGAAGTTGTTCAAGTTCGCCGAAAGCCTCGAAGTTCTGTTCTTCGTTGCTATTAACAGCTATATCCTACGAGACAGACGTCCACGTTGCCTCACGTGTATTTGAGAGTTCCTCAATGTGTACTGGAGGGGATGAATCTGTTTTGAGGAGGCTGTATTTGACACTGGTCTCGGTTTTACATATTTTGTTTACTTCTCGGCTTTGTAATTGAGTCAGCCTTTTGTTGCAACGTTCTATTGAAGTCCACCTAAGTTGTATTCATTTTGTTAGATTCGAGCATCCCTCCAATAGAGTAGAGAGACGAGATAGAGAGAGTGAGAGCGAGGGAAGAGAAGAGAGACGAGAAGCAAAAATCTTTCCTTATTTCTCACGCCGATGTGGAAGAACGTAGTCGAGAAGTGCGTACTCTCTCACACGGTTCCTGAATGTCGGCCCACACCACGGCTTAGCCCGTTATCATGTCTTCCTCATCCCTTATGCCATTTTGACCTCCTAGCCACTCGTGGCTTCAATCTTACCACATTTCCTGCCAACGGTAGCTCCACCACCGGAATTGTAAGTGCTGATATTTCATCTGGAGAGCCCAAGTTGACGGTTCCTCAGGACGTCGTGGTCCTCACAAGCTAATTTGAGGGAAACATCTGCCGGATCTACTAGGTAGGGACTTTCACTATGCTAAGGTGAGTGAAAGTTTTAGCAAGAATATAATGCGGTTCAATGTTCGTGGCATGAATATACCCTTTCCATTACCAATAAAAGACCGGAATTAAAACTAACATGATTCATCCTCAAATCCATTTGAATGTGTGGTTTTGGTTGTAGGAGGCACGAGGGAAGGTTAAGCATGTCATTAATTACTTGAGACCACAGCATGTACTTGTGGAATAATATGATGAAAGAGAAGAGCTTCTTGAGAACATCACAAGTGACTTTTGTTGTAGCAGCTAAAGAAGCGAAAAAGTATGGCTGCGAACTCGTAATGACTGACAGATGGCATTCGGTATTGCTTTTGCTCCCTTATGTTCTCTTATTAATTTTTGTGCACTTGTCTAAAAAGTAAACATTAGATGATGCCTAAGAATTAAAAAGTGAATTCCATTCATTTATGTTGTTGTATTTTCAATAGTTGATCGTGACTTCTGCCCGAATTACTATTGCTCGCCATTCAACATATCACTTCGGACATGCTGTATTTTCAACCGACATATTGGCAACTCCATGAATTTTTCTGCAACATAAAAATAGTAAGATTCATTGTGCTGAATCTCATTGAAAATACGACGAGTGTAAAAGAGAATGTGCTAGTATTTACGATTTCTTTGCAGGGCAGTCCCTTAAATTGTATGGAAAAGAACTTTCTCGTGCAAATGAATATATTTCTTCATGAGCGAGGTCGGTAAATTACATATTTCAAGATTTCGTGATTTACCTCAGAACATGTATAATATATTATATCCCTTTCAACTCATTTATATTTCAGGCTCATGGCAAACAAAATACAAATTTGTGCCAAAGGTAGTCATTCCATAGTCGTGATTGTGGGCGCGACCCATGTTGAGGGTATCAGGAAGAATTGCATGAGGTTAGTTTTAATAATTTATATAAATGTTAATACGTGTCCACGACTTTTATTTGTCATAAAATTGAGCCTACATTTTTTCCCGATTTGTGTTAGGTACCCGGAATTCTCAATAAAATAGCTGATCCGGAGCTTAATAAATCACCGACAATTTGATCTTTTGAAGAGGTACTTCCACTTTGATAAACTTTAGATATGTAGTTCACAATATTTATCAAAAAATAAGCTCTTCATTTTCAGTACTAGTTATGATTCTATGCTAATGTTGTTTCTTCTCCACAGATTTATCTATTCCAGTTGCTGTCATATGATTCATTCATTCAGTTGTGCTGGAAAATGCCTTGGTGATAATGTTGTATGACACAGTCGTGAAGGAGAATCATTCTTCGTCTCCCCTTTAATTTTGGTTCTTCATAAGGTTAGCTTGCAAGTTTCTGGTAGTAGCTGGGTTGCAACGGAATTCGGTTCTGGCGGTTGTTTAATCAGCATTAAGTTTTTCCGATTTACGATGACATTTAAATTCCCAAACAACCTTATCGAATACCGAAATGTCTAGTTGAAAACTGGAAAGTCTCCCCACATTATTTATCTTCTTTCATTTGTTTTTTACTCGGCCAAGCATATAGTTTTGCATTTTCTTCGAAACCAAATGATTGCATAGTTTTATTTTCAGAGAGTGTTCAGCATCGAAGTTGTTCAAGTTCGCCGAAAGCCTCGAAGTTCTGTTCTTCGTTGCTATTAACAGCTATATCCTACGAGACAGACGTCCACGTTGCCTCACGTGTATTTGAGAGTTCCTCAATGTGTACTGGAGGGGATGAATCTGTTTTGAGGAGGCTGTATTTGACACTGGTCTCGGTTTTACATATTTTGTTTACTTCTCGGCTTTGTAATTGAGTCAGCCTTTTGTTGCAACGTTCTATTGAAGTCCACCTAAGTTGTATTCATTTTGTTAGATTCGAGCATCCCTCCAATAGAGTAGAGAGACGAGATAGAGAGAGTGAGAGCGAGGGAAGAGAAGAGAGACGAGAAGCAAAAATCTTTCCTTATTTCTCACGCCGATGTGGAAGAACGTAGCCGAGAAGTGCGTACTCTCTCACACGGTTCCTGAATGTCGGCCCACACCACGGCTTAGCCCGTTATCATGTCTTCCTCATCCCTTATGCCATTTTGACCTCCTAGCCACTCGTGGCTTCTATCTTACCACATTTCCTGCCAACGGTAGCTCCACCACCGGAATTGTAAGTGCTGATATTTCATCTGGAGAGCCCAAGTTGACGGTTCCTCAGGACGTCGTGGTCCTCACAAGCTAATTTGAGGGAAACATCTGCCGGATCTACTAGGTAGGGACTTTCACTATGCTAAGGTGAGTGAAAGTTTTAGCAAGAATATAATGCGGTTCAATGTTCGTGGCATGAATATACCCTTTCCATTACCAATAAAAGACCGGAATTAAAACTAACATGATTCATCCTCAAATCCATTTGAATGTGTGGTTTTGGTTGTAGGAGGCACGAGGGAAGGTTAAGCATGTCATTAATTACTTGAGACCACAGCATGTACTTGTGGAATAATATGATGAAAGAGAAGAGCTTCTTGAGAACATCACAAGTGACTTTTGTGTAGCAGCTAAAGAAGCGAAAAAGTATGGCTGCGAACTCGTAATGACTGACAGATGGCATTCGGTATTGCTTTTGCTCCCTTATGTTCTCTTATTAATTTTTGTGCACTTGTCTAAAAAGTAAACATTAGATGATGCCTAAGAATTAAAAAGTGAATTCCATTCATTTATGTTGTTGTATTTTCAATAGTTGATCGTGACTTCTGCCCGAATTACTATTGCTCGCCATTCAACATATCACTTCGGACATGCTGTATTTTCAACCGACATATTGGCAACTCCATGAATTTTTCTGCAACATAAAAATAGTAAGATTCATTGTGCTGAATCTCATTGAAAATACGACGAGTGTAAAAGAGAATGTGCTAGTATTTACGATTTCTTTGCAGGGCAGTCCCTTAAATTGTATGGAAAAGAACTTTCTCGTGCAAATGAATATATTTCTTCATGAGCGAGGTCGGTAAATTACATATTTCAAGATTTCGTGATTTACCTCAGAACATGTATAATATATTATATCCCTTTCAACTCATTTATATTTCAGGCTCATGGCAAACAAAATACAAATTTGTGCCAAAGGTAGTCATTCCATAGTCGTGATTGTGGGCGCGACCCATGTTGAGGGTATCAGGAAGAATTGCATGAGGTTAGTTTTAATAATTTATATAAATGTTAATACGTGTCCACGACTTTTATTTGTCATAAAATTGAGCCTACATTTTTTCCCGATTTGTGTTAGGTACCCGGAATTCTCAATAAAATAGCTGATCCGGAGCTTAATAAATCACCGACAATTTGATCTTTTGAAGAGGTACTTCCACTTTGATAAACTTTAGATATGTAGTTCGCAATATTTATCCAAAAATAAGCTCTTCATTTTCAGTACTAGTTATGATTCTATGCTAATGTTGCTTCTTCTCCACAGATTTATCTATTCCAGTTGCTGTCATATGATTCATTCATTCAGTTGTGCTGGAAAATGTCTTGGTGATAATGTTGTATGACACAGTCGTGAAGGAGAATCATTCTTCGTCTCCCCTTTAATTTTGGTTCTTCATAAGGTTAGCTTGCAAGTTTCTGGTAGTAGCTGGGTTGCAACGGAATTCGGTTCTGGCGGTTGTTTAATCAGCATTAAGTTTTTCCGATTTACGATGACATTTAAATTCCCAAACAACCTTATCGAATACCGAAATGTCTAGTTGAAAACTGGAAAGTCTCCCCACATTATTTATCTTCTTTCATTTGTTTTTTACTCGGCCAAGCATATAGTTTTGCATTTTCTTCGAAACCAAAGGATTGCATAGTTTTATTTTCAGAGAGTGTTCAGCATCGAAGTTGTTCAAGTTCGCCGAAAGCCTCGAAGTTCTGTTCTTCGTTGCTACTAACAGCTATATCCTACGAGACAGACGTCCACGTTGCCTCACGTGTATTTGAGAGTTCCTCAATGTGTACTGGAGGGGATGAATCTGTTTTGAGGAGGCTGTATTTGACACTGGTCTCGGTTTTACATATTTTGTTTACTTCTCGGCTTTGTAATTGAGTCAGCCTTTTGTTGCAACGTTCTATTGAAGTCCACCTAAGTTGTATTCATTTTGTTAGATTCGAGCATCCCTCCAATAGAGTAGAGAGACGAGATAGAGAGAGTGAGAGCGAGGGAAGAGAAGAGAGACGAGAAGCAAAAATCTTTCCTTATTTCTCACGCCGATGTGGAAGAACGTAGCCGAGAAGTGCGTACTCTCTCACACGGTTCCTGAATGTCGGCCCACACCACGGCTTAGCCCGTTATCATGTCTTCCTCATCCCTTATGCCATTTTGACCTCCTAGCCACTCGTGGCTTCTATCTTACCACATTTCCTGCCAACGGTAGCTCCACCACCGGAATTGTAAGTGCTGATATTTCATCTGGAGAGCCCAAGTTGACGGTTCCTCAGGACGTCGTGGTCCTCACAAGCTAATTTGAGGGAAACATCTGCCGGATCTACTAGGTAGGGACTTTCACTATGCTAAGGTGAGTGAAAGTTTTAGCAAGAATATAATGCGGTTCAATGTTCGTGGCATGAATATACCCTTTCCATTACCAATAAAAGACCGGAATTAAAACTAACATGATTCATCCTCAAATCCATTTGAATGTGTGGTTTTGGTTGTAGGAGGCACGAGGGAAGGTTAAGCATGTCATTAATTACTTGAGACCACAGCATGTACTTGTGGAATAATATGATGAAAGAGAAGAGCTTCTTGAGAACATCACAAGTGACTTTTGTGTAGCAGCTAAAGAAGCGAAAAAGTATGGCTGCGAACTCGTAATGACTGACAGATGGCATTCGGTATTGCTTTTGCTCCCTTATGTTCTCTTATTAATTTTTGTGCACTTGTCTAAAAAGTAAACATTAGATGATGCCTAAGAATTAAAAAGTGAATTCCATTCATTTATGTTGTTGTATTTTCAATAGTTGATCGTGACTTCTGCCCGAATTACTATTGCTCGCCATTCAACATATCACTTCGGACATGCTGTATTTTCAACCGACATATTGGCAACTCCATGAATTTTTCTGCAACATAAAAATAGTAAGATTCATTGTGCTGAATCTCATTGAAAATACGACGAGTGTAAAAGAGAATGTGCTAGTATTTACGATTTCTTTGCAGGGCAGTCCCTTAAATTGTATGGAAAAGAACTTTCTCGTGCAAATGAATATATTTCTTCATGAGCGAGGTCGGTAAATTACATATTTCAAGATTTCGTGATTTACCTCAGAACATGTATAATATATTATATCCCTTTCAACTCATTTATATTTCAGGCTCATGGCAAACAAAATACAAATTTGTGCCAAAGGTAGTCATTCCATAGTCGTGATTGTGGGCGCGACCCATGTTGAGGGTATCAGGAAGAATTGCATGAGGTTAGTTTTAATAATTTATATAAATGTTAATACGTGTCCACGACTTTTATTTGTCATAAAATTGAGCCTACATTTTTTCCCGATTTGTGTTAGGTACCCGGAATTCTCAATAAAATAGCTGATCCGGAGCTTAATAAATCACCGACAATTTGATCTTTTGAAGAGGTACTTCCACTTTGATAAACTTTAGATATGTAGTTCGCAATATTTATCCAAAAATAAGCTCTTCATTTTCAGTACTAGTTATGATTCTATGCTAATGTTGCTTCTTCTCCACAGATTTATCTATTCCAGTTGCTGTCATATGATTCATTCATTCAGTTGTGCTGGAAAATGTCTTGGTGATAATGTTGTATGACACAGTCGTGAAGGAGAATCATTCTTCGTCTCCCCTTTAATTTTGGTTCTTCATAAGGTTAGCTTGCAAGTTTCTGGTAGTAGCTGGGTTGCAACGGAATTCGGTTCTGGCGGTTGTTTAATCAGCATTAAGTTTTTCCGATTTATGATGACATTTAAATTCCCAAACAACCTTATCGAATACCGAAATGTCTAGTTGAAAACTGGAAAGTCTCCCCACATTATTTATCTTCTTTCATTTGTTTTTTACTCGGCCAAGCATATAGTTTTGCATTTTCTTCGAAACCAAAGGATTGCATAGTTTTATTTTCAGAGAGTGTTCAGCATCGAAGTTGTTCAAGTTCGCCGAAAGCCTCGAAGTTCTGTTCTTCGTTGCTACTAACAGCTATATCCTACGAGACAGACGTCCACGTTGCCTCACGTGTATTTGAGAGTTCCTCAATGTGTACTGGAGGGGATGAATCTGTTTTGAGGAGGCTGTATTTGACACTGGTCTCGGTTTTACATATTTTGTTTACTTCTCGGCTTTGTAATTGAGTCAGCCTTTTGTTGCAACGTTCTATTGAAGTCCACCTAAGTTGTATTCATTTTGTTAGATTCGAGCATCCCTCCAATAGAGTAGAGAGACGAGATAGAGAGAGTGAGAGCGAGGGAAGAGAAGAGAGACGAGAAGCAAAAATCTTTCCTTATTTCTCACGCCGATGTGGAAGAACGTAGCCGAGAAGTGCGTACTCTCTCACACGGTTCCTGAATGTCGGCCCACACCACGGCTTAGCCCGTTATCATGTCTTCCTCATCCCTTATGCCATTTTGACCTCCTAGCCACTCGTGGCTTCTATCTTACCACATTTCCTGCCAACGGTAGCTCCACCACCGGAATTGTAAGTGCTGATATTTCATCTGGAGAGCCCAAGTTGACGGTTCCTCAGGACGTCGTGGTCCTCACAAGCTAATTTGAGGGAAACATCTGCCGGATCTACTAGGTAGGGACTTTCACTATGCTAAGGTGAGTGAAAGTTTTAGCAAGAATATAATGCGGTTCAATGTTCGTGGCATGAATATACCCTTTCCATTACCAATAAAAGACCGGAATTAAAACTAACATGATTCATCCTCAAATCCATTTGAATGTGTGGTTTTGGTTGTAGGAGGCACGAGGGAAGGTTAAGCATGTCATTAATTACTTGAGACCACAGCATGTACTTGTGGAATAATATGATGAAAGAGAAGAGCTTCTTGAGAACATCACAAGTGACTTTTGTGTAGCAGCTAAAGAAGCGAAAAAGTATGGCTGCGAACTCGTAATGACTGACAGATGGCATTCGGTATTGCTTTTGCTCCCTTATGTTCTCTTATTAATTTTTGTGCACTTGTCTAAAAAGTAAACATTAGATGATGCCTAAGAATTAAAAAGTGAATTCCATTCATTTATGTTGTTGTATTTTCAATAGTTGATCGTGACTTCTGCCCGAATTACTATTGCTCGCCATTCAACATATCACTTCGGACATGCTGTATTTTCAACCGACATATTGGCAACTCCATGAATTTTTCTGCAACATAAAAATAGTAAGATTCATTGTGCTGAATCTCATTGAAAATACGACGAGTGTAAAAGAGAATGTGCTAGTATTTACGATTTCTTTGCAGGGCAGTCCCTTAAATTGTATGGAAAAGAACTTTCTCGTGCAAATGAATATATTTCTTCATGAGCGAGGTCGGTAAATTACATATTTCAAGATTTCGTGATTTACCTCAGAACATGTATAATATATTATATCCCTTTCAACTCATTTATATTTCAGG
>JAPVXF010000170.1:0-25000 GCA_030064385.1 Melaleuca quinquenervia
CCCCGAAAGAACCCTTCGCGGACAGGTCCGCCTCTATTTTCCAGATTTGCTGCCGGAGCTTCAAGTCGCGAGATCTCCCAAACCTTCGATCTTTAGCTCTTGCCGTTGCTTCCAATGGATTCCTAGGTACCCCTTTACCCTAATGTAGGCTTTGGTTGGGATTAATTTCGTCTAGAATCGCCAATTTTTCACCCAAACCGTCGATGGCCCTTGTTTTAGCCGGAGCAGCTGTTCGTGGCCGCCGCGCCTTCTCCGGTGAGACCCATCCCTCGCCACCACCTCCAAATGATAGCTGGGTGTCCTACGATCACAACGGCACCGGTCTTGGCCTCTGAAGTTACACCGTTTGGGAGAAATCGACCCCGAAGCGCTTCTACCTCCAAATGGCGCCGTAATTCCGACCAGCAACTTCAAGGAGCGATTACTCGCCGCTCCGGCCACCTCAGGCGATGCCACCACCACCAATAGAATCGTATGAGTCCCCTCTTCAAAGCCCAATAGGTCTCCTTCTCCAATTTTATGCCGTTTGCTCGAATTTGGTCCCGAACCAACTAGTGCTCCTTGGACCCGATTTTTGGGTAAGCTGGTCGCGCGACTCCGGCATGTCTCGGAGCCATTCCACCACCACCCACGGCCACCCATGAGCCCCTCAACCTTCCAAGACCACCAAGGAACGTCCCCGGCCGCCGTCAAGGGTTGAGCCACCGCCCGATCGCCGGAAAACGGCTCCGACCAGCACTGTTTGTGCTTTAGGCGGGCTATTTGGGCTTCGTCGGAGTTGTCCGGGCCCTCCTCTCGCCTCACCGCCTCACCCATGGGTCTCGGCCACTCACCCACAGCCAAGGGCCGCCTCGGGAGGCTCGCCGGAGCTTCGCCGGAGCCTCGCCGGAGCTTCGCCGGAGGTCCCGGAGGTGTCCAGAAGCTGCTCCCGACCTCGTCCATCCCTCCCGTGGTGTCGGATCAACGATTGGAAAGTCGCAGCAAGCCCGAGCGCGATCGGAAGTATGAGGATCGCGTCGCCGCGAACCGTCGGTTCGCGAGAAAAATCTGTGAGTGGACTTTAACCCTCTATTAGGCGTGCTATTGCTTTAGTAGACTAATAGGAGTGAATGGATGAGCTCGATGGATTAGTTGGGTGACTGGATTGTGTGTTTGGATGATTTAGTTCAATTGTGACTAGTATTTAAGGACCCGTCGGTTGATGTTTGGACTGATTAGGTGGCCATAGGGCCCTAAGTGTTATCATTGGACCGATTAGGTGGCCGTGGAGCCCTAGTCGCTGTGTCTGAGGTTAATAGAATTGATTGGGACAAATTGGACGTGGATGGAATCCGAGGGATACTTCGAGGGTATAAACGGACAATAAGGCCAATTATGGCCGGTTACACGGTACTGGCGAAATGGAATGACTCGATTAGAATGAGCCGATTATATGGATAATTTAGACCAATTGTTGTTAATATGCCCTGGATTGGACATAGGTTTGATCGGAGGAGTGACTAAATGAATGGGAGACCTGATTTTAACTCGGATTAGAATGCCGAGGGTTAGGCATTACGATGGGTCGATTACGTGCCCAAGGGGCCCAATCAAAGGTCATTGGTCAATGAGACCGTTATTGGTGGCAGCTGAGCTGCGAAAGCGACGATGCAAAATTACTGAGGATTTATGGATATTATTATATTTATTTTGATATTTATTAGGCCGATTATGAGACAAATATGCCCTAATTTAAATTGGAAGTCGATGAGATTAAATTGGGTGTCGACAGGACTGCGTTGAGCCAATTCGACTTCGCAAGTTGACCGAGGAGGTCGTGGACCCCGGTTCGCTTTGATTTTGGCTTTTAGCCGAGAAAATAGGGCAATGAGCCCCAGTGATCGCTTGATGGAATGACTTGAGCCGACTATGGTTTGATATGTTGTGCCTTGGAATTTGGCGATCGAACGGTGCCATGGATTTGGCGACTTAACGGATTGATAGACGAGATGATTGATGATTTAGGTCAATTGTGGCTGGATCTAGGACGCCATAGATTTGGCGTTGATGGATTGGAGGGTCGACTGAGTCGATGGGAAGCCTAATTATGGCTTGACTTGTGCCATGGATTTGGCGGTTGACGAATTATGCCAATTGTGGCTTGATTTAGGACGCCATGGATTTGGTGTTGATTGATTGGAGGGTTGACTGAGTAAATGGGAGGCCTAATTATGGCTTGAATAGTGCCATGGATTTGGCGGATGAAACGAACGATAATGACACGCCATGGATTTGGCGACGGCCAATAAGCCGATTTAATGGCAAAAGATCAACTGGGGCAATTGAACGTGGAAATTGACCATGAGTCGGGAAGGCTTGATCAGGGTCACAGATCGGTTACGAACGGTCTTAATTATTTAATTATCACGCAATTTATTCATTTATTTATTTATTTTATTATCTTTCTTTATTCCTTTAAATCGCAATTTATTTATTAATTATGGTTGTTAATTATTTATTTGTAATTTATTTCCTTACGAATAAATCGAATGGTGCGAATGGTGGATCGAAATGGCGTGCCATGGACTTGGCATGGGCTTGTTTAGAGAATTGAATGGTTAAGGTTGGTATTGTATCAACCAATCAGGCCATGGAGTTGGCACTGGAATGGATAGAGGGGCGATCGATGAGCCGATCGATGGTTAAGGGAAATCGAGGAAATGATTGAATTGCAAATTTGCAATGAGCCGGATGGGCTGAGTTAAGGTGTAGACCGGTCGTGAACGGGTCTTATTATTTGTTTATTTATGTATTTATTTGATTGTGTAACATACGAAGATCGTGACTGACTGGTTTGTTGGGCTTAGTGCCAAGTCCCGGTCACGAGCCGGTTGACTCATAGATAGAAAATAGAGGAAAAGAACTAGAGAGTTTCGGGTTTTGTTGGAAGGGTTAGAACAGTTTAACTCTAGGCGAGGGTCGAACAATGGAAGGGAAATTGAGATGATCATTGATGGTGGGAACGGACGATAGGGACCCTAGGGCAGTGGTATGCCTAGTTTTGGGTTAAGGATCACTCACTGAGATATTCCCGTATCTCACCCCACCACAGGTTCATTGCAGGAGCCAAGGCTGGAGCCAAAGGAGGAGCCGATCGAGCAAGAGTAGATCGAGATGGGATCAGTAGGGGAAGAAGTAATACGAGTCGTGAAACCCTCATAGGCTTGTATTGAGGTTGTTTAGAGTTGACTGTGTATTGTTCCTGAACTGGTGTTTGTAAATATTGAGGTGTGGTTCGAACGGTTATAAATGTTGATATTTATATCGCTTCCGCATAGCATTGTGATTCTGATGTTTGGGGAAGGCCTGCGACTTGCCTGGGACGTCGCGATAACTGATTGGCCAGAGGAGAAAGAAATCGGGAACCGTCGCGTGCCAAGGGCGTGGCGGGGCCTGACAGCGTTGGTATCAGAGCTTAGGTTAGAACCTATGGAAGACTGGGTTCATGGAGTGATAAGGATGAAAAATATTATTGAGGATAATTAGTTAGGAGTTTGAGACCATGGTATGTGATTTTGGGAGTTGAGTAATTAATGATGGGGATGATAAGAACAATTGGTATGAAAATTGGTGACATGATGAGATCAATTATTGGAAGGTTAAGCCTGGGATAGAGCTTGGAGTGATAAGGTTAAATTGCACTCTTCGGGAGAGCAAGTTGGAGACTTGCTTGGTTATTTGGTGGTTATTGGATGAAAAGTTGAGGATTGTAAATCAAGATCCATAGATCGAATTACTATTGGACCTTAGGGTTTAAGTCCTTAGCTAGCTGAACTGACACGGTATGGGACGTGTGCAGTAAGGCTGACCATGGACTGACGACAATGGTCTTGTTTAATCGAGTTGACACGGTATGAGACGTGCACAACAAGGTTGAACAATTGACCTGAAGACGTGTACGGAGTAATCGCACGCAGGCATGTACGGAGTAATCGCATGCCTTGACATAAGACGTGTACGGAGTAATCGCACGCAGCCATGTACGGAGTAATCGCATGCCTTGACATAAGACGTGTACGGAGTAATCGCACGCAGGCATGTACGGAGTAATCGCATGCCTTGACATAAGACGTGTACGGAGTAATCGCACGCAGGCATGTACGGAGTAATCGCATGCCTTGACATAAGACGTGTACGGAGTAATCGCACGCAGGCATGTACGGAGTAATCGCATGCCTTGACATAAGACGTGTACGGAGTAATCGCACGCAGGCATGTACGGAGTAATCGCATGCCTTGACATAAGACGTGTACGGAGTAATCGCACGCAGGCATGTACGGAGTAATCGCATGCCTTGACATAAGACGTGTACGGAGCAATCGCACGCAGGCATGTAGGAAAAATCGCATGCCTTGATTTAAAACGTGTAGAAGTATTCACACGCAGTAGTACCTCGATTCAGTAGCATGTATGTGTAGCGTTTACTCCCTATAGATGAAATAATGGGACGTGCACAGCAGGGCCGGACATGGACTGATAACAACGGTCATATTTAGCTGAGTTGGCACGGAATGGGACGTGTTCAACAAAACCGGATATCTGACCTCGTTGGTTTAATAAAAGAGGCACGTTTCCGGAGTTCATCATGGCGGTGTGTCCGCGCCTCAAAAAGGGCACGTCGTTAGAACGTCATCATGGCGGTGTGACCGCGCCCTAGTAATCATGGCAGTGTGACTGCATCTCGAAAGGACATGTAACCTGTCCTATCCTTTAGGAAAGCATTGTCAAGTATTATGCGTCTGTAGCATAGTGAGGCTTATTCATTTCGCACAAGAGGTAGACTTTGATGAATGTTACTTGCTTTCCTTTATTGCGGATTATTTTGGTTCCCGAATAATTGAAATACTGGAACCAAGGTTGTTAGCTTGTAAAAATAGATGAGCTATGTACCGTTGACTGATGTACATGCCAGTCGGGCTTGAGAGCCAGCGATATCGTCAGAACGATGAGCGTGCGTTGTCCCCAAAGCGGTACTTGTGGCTTATATATGAGTCGTTAGCCTAATGAGTCATCGACGATAAACGAAGGTGAGTGCTTGTAAGGTAGCTCAAGTCCCGTAGAGGACAGTATGGTTGCTTGGCCAAAGAACCGTGAAACCACCAATGTGGCAAATTAGTATAGTGATGGGTACATAATCACTATTTGGAGGGTCATGATGGACCAGTGTGATGTGACTGGAAAGAAATGTACAAATAATATAGAGTGACAGGTAGTTTTTGAGAGAAAGATGTTTCGGCGCCGGAAATAATTTAAAACATTATTATAAGGATGTTTGGCGGTAGTACTTTCGAGTACCACGAAGGAGCTAAAGATAGCTGAGTTCCTAAGACTTCGCAGGATCAACCCTCAATGGAGGAGTATGAGACGAAATTTGCTAAGTGCCTAAGTATGGCAAGAGGATCGTGAAGGATCCGGTAGATCAAAAGATCAAGTCTTGGGTTGGATTGAATTCCGTTATTGAGAACCAATTGGCACCACCGTGAGTACATGCTCATTATGAGACTGAGTAAAGTCCGATGATTGGAAATGGACTTGGCAGAGAGAGCTGCCGTTTTGGATCGCGACTTGTCGCGAGTGGAGATAACTACGGGCAAATTGAAAGACTGACATCAGGAAGTAAGTATCCTATTTCCCTTAAAATGGAAAAGGTGGTTTTGGGAGGTGATTGTCCCGTTTGGGTGTCAGTAGTCAACATTATGTAAAGCATCGTGAAACAGATACTAAACCCCGAGGACCAAAGCTTGATTCAAAGGTGGCCAATAAGATCACTGCGGGAAGATTTGATGGCGTATCACTACCATAGTAAGCAGGTCGTCCAATTAGGTTGGGAATGGAACCGTAAGATACGGTCTTTAGTGTTTCAACCCTGTCGAATGATAAAGTGATATCAATTTTGGGATATGTGAGCATTGATTAATAGTAAGCGAAGTGAAAGTTGAAAGAGATTTGGTGGCAGTGGTCAGGCTTGGTGTGACGAGAAGGAATTATTGGGATGGACTAGTTTGAAAAAAAAAAAATCATGATCTATGATTTTGGGTGATGATATAGTTTCGACCATGAATGGTCTGAGTTGAGTTGTATTATTTCAACTACATGGAAATTGTAAAGCATCAATGAGGGTGTTCCATAACACTAATTGTATCTCTCGAGACAGTACCGATGCCTTAGAAGATTCGCCGAAGTCACACGGCATTGGTTTTGGACGCTACAGGGGATAGTGTGTGTTTTGACTTAACCCTATGGTATAATGTCACCTAACTTCAGGCGGAGAGATTTCAGTAGACCCTGCTTATATGAGAGTGGTCATGGATTAATTGAGACTCACGACGGAAACATAGATTTCAAGTTACTGAGTCAAATTGACAAGTACTGTCGCTCGTAAAAAGACTCTCGAGTATAGTGATGCCGTCGATAGAATTTTGGAAGAAGGGTGTGACAACTAATAAGCCCTGATGAAATCGTTAAGTTCTTATGGACGGGAGAAATCAGAGTGGTGAAGGGAAAGCGACATTGACGCTCGATATCACGAAATCGTCCCTCGAGACAAATTGGACTGCCCAAGGAAGATTGCAAAGGTTTTGCGGCAATGAAAGTTAGGTGTCGGTAGAATAACCGACTTGGAGGGAATCGTAATGAGACAAGAATCTTTGGAGTTAAGATTGGAAAAGATGACTAAGTTGTCATGAGTGTTGAGATTCGAAGAATAGAAGTGGTCGACTAAGTGTCGAATGTTGGGGGAGACCGACCAAAAGAGACGATTGGTCAAGTTTAATCTTGAGAAATTGGATAAGAATGAATTTCGAGGACGAAATTCTTTTAAGGGGGGAAGAATTGTCACAGCCCGCTTTTGGCCCCACTTTCGAGGTCCAATTGAGCGAATTTACAAGTGTAATTAGGGGTTTGGCGACCCTGGGAGTGCCCTGGACTAAATTGTGAAAATTCGTCTCGGGCAATTCCGGACTTCCGGAAATTTCGTTTTGGTCCCCTAACTTTTGGATAATTGCATTTTTGCCCCAAAAGAAGTAAAATTTGGGACTAGGGGCATTTTTTGAAGGATTTTAGAAATGTTGACTTTTGGTCAACGTTGACCGTTGACCGGGTCAACGCTGACCGTTGACCGGTCAATGAACCGGTCAGACCTCGCGTAGACCGGCCCAACCGTGGGTCGGACCGGTCCAACCGCGAACCAACTTGGTTCTTTCCTCCCTCTCTCTCTCTCTCTCTCTCTCTGTCTCTCTCTCCTTCCTTTTTCCCCCTCTTTTCCCCCACATGGTTGACTTGACATTGGCGTGTAGCAGCACCCAAGGATGACAACCGGTCACATCTCTCTCTCACTCTCTCTTTTTCCCGTTTCTCTTCTTCGTATCTGCTGGTCACGAGCCCTCCTTCTCGGTATGATAACTTCTTGCTCCAACCTCCGTTTTGGCCGCCGTTGGTGTCGTTGGCTTCCTCGTGACACCTAGTTTTCATCCTGCCCAACCATCACCTCCGTCTCGGCCTAGATCATCGCCGAGAGGCCCCGAAAGAACCCTTCGCGGACAGGTCCGCCTCTATTTTCCAGATTTGCTGCCGGAGCTTCAAGTCGCGAGATCTCCCAAACCTTCGATCTTTAGCTCTTGCCGTTGCTTCCAATGGATTCCTAGGTACCCCTTTACCCTAATGTAGGCTTTGGTTGGGATTAATTTCGTCTAGAATCGCCAATTTTTCACCCAAACCGTCGATGGCCCTTGTTTTAGCCGGAGCAGCTGTTCGTGGCCGCCGCGCCTTCTCCGGTGAGACCCATCCCTCGCCACCACCTCCAAATGATAGCTGGGTGTCCTACGATCACAACGGCACCGGTCTTGGCCTCTGAAGTTACACCGTTTGGGAGAAATCGACCCCGAAGCGCTTCTACCTCCAAATGGCGCCGTAATTCCGACCAGCAACTTCAAGGAGCGATTACTCGCCGCTCCGGCCACCTCAGGCGATGCCACCACCACCAATAGAATCGTATGAGTCCCCTCTTCAAAGCCCAATAGGTCTCCTTCTCCAATTTTATGCCGTTTGCTCGAATTTGGTCCCGAACCAACTAGTGCTCCTTGGACCCGATTTTTGGGTAAGCTGGTCGCGCGACTCCGGCATGTCTCGGAGCCATTCCACCACCACCCACGGCCACCCATGAGCCCCTCAACCTTCCAAGACCACCAAGGAACGTCCCCGGCCGCCGTCAAGGGTTGAGCCACCGCCCGATCGCCGGAAAACGGCTCCGACCAGCACTGTTTGTGCTTTAGGCGGGCTATTTGGGCTTCGTCGGAGTTGTCCGGGCCCTCCTCTCGCCTCACCGCCTCACCCATGGGTCTCGGCCACTCACCCACAGCCAAGGGCCGCCTCGGGAGGCTCGCCGGAGCTTCGCCGGAGCCTCGCCGGAGCTTCGCCGGAGGTCCCGGAGGTGTCCAGAAGCTGCTCCCGACCTCGTCCATCCCTCCCGTGGTGTCGGATCAACGATTGGAAAGTCGCAGCAAGCCCGAGCGCGATCGGAAGTATGAGGATCGCGTCGCCGCGAACCGTCGGTTCGCGAGAAAAATCTGTGAGTGGACTTTAACCCTCTATTAGGCGTGCTATTGCTTTAGTAGACTAATAGGAGTGAATGGATGAGCTCGATGGATTAGTTGGGTGACTGGATTGTGTGTTTGGATGATTTAGTTCAATTGTGACTAGTATTTAAGGACCCGTCGGTTGATGTTTGGACTGATTAGGTGGCCATAGGGCCCTAAGTGTTATCATTGGACCGATTAGGTGGCCGTGGAGCCCTAGTCGCTGTGTCTGAGGTTAATAGAATTGATTGGGACAAATTGGACGTGGATGGAATCCGAGGGATACTTCGAGGGTATAAACGGACAATAAGGCCAATTATGGCCGGTTACACGGTACTGGCGAAATGGAATGACTCGATTAGAATGAGCCGATTATATGGATAATTTAGACCAATTGTTGTTAATATGCCCTGGATTGGACATAGGTTTGATCGGAGGAGTGACTAAATGAATGGGAGACCTGATTTTAACTCGGATTAGAATGCCGAGGGTTAGGCATTACGATGGGTCGATTACGTGCCCAAGGGGCCCAATCAAAGGTCATTGGTCAATGAGACCGTTATTGGTGGCAGCTGAGCTGCGAAAGCGACGATGCAAAATTACTGAGGATTTATGGATATTATTATATTTATTTTGATATTTATTAGGCCGATTATGAGACAAATATGCCCTAATTTAAATTGGAAGTCGATGAGATTAAATTGGGTGTCGACAGGACTGCGTTGAGCCAATTCGACTTCGCAAGTTGACCGAGGAGGTCGTGGACCCCGGTTCGCTTTGATTTTGGCTTTTAGCCGAGAAAATAGGGCAATGAGCCCCAGTGATCGCTTGATGGAATGACTTGAGCCGACTATGGTTTGATATGTTGTGCCTTGGAATTTGGCGATCGAACGGTGCCATGGATTTGGCGACTTAACGGATTGATAGACGAGATGATTGATGATTTAGGTCAATTGTGGCTGGATCTAGGACGCCATAGATTTGGCGTTGATGGATTGGAGGGTCGACTGAGTCGATGGGAAGCCTAATTATGGCTTGACTTGTGCCATGGATTTGGCGGTTGACGAATTATGCCAATTGTGGCTTGATTTAGGACGCCATGGATTTGGTGTTGATTGATTGGAGGGTTGACTGAGTAAATGGGAGGCCTAATTATGGCTTGAATAGTGCCATGGATTTGGCGGATGAAACGAACGATAATGACACGCCATGGATTTGGCGACGGCCAATAAGCCGATTTAATGGCAAAAGATCAACTGGGGCAATTGAACGTGGAAATTGACCATGAGTCGGGAAGGCTTGATCAGGGTCACAGATCGGTTACGAACGGTCTTAATTATTTAATTATCACGCAATTTATTCATTTATTTATTTATTTTATTATCTTTCTTTATTCCTTTAAATCGCAATTTATTTATTAATTATGGTTGTTAATTATTTATTTGTAATTTATTTCCTTACGAATAAATCGAATGGTGCGAATGGTGGATCGAAATGGCGTGCCATGGACTTGGCATGGGCTTGTTTAGAGAATTGAATGGTTAAGGTTGGTATTGTATCAACCAATCAGGCCATGGAGTTGGCACTGGAATGGATAGAGGGGCGATCGATGAGCCGATCGATGGTTAAGGGAAATCGAGGAAATGATTGAATTGCAAATTTGCAATGAGCCGGATGGGCTGAGTTAAGGTGTAGACCGGTCGTGAACGGGTCTTATTATTTGTTTATTTATGTATTTATTTGATTGTGTAACATACGAAGATCGTGACTGACTGGTTTGTTGGGCTTAGTGCCAAGTCCCGGTCACGAGCCGGTTGACTCATAGATAGAAAATAGAGGAAAAGAACTAGAGAGTTTCGGGTTTTGTTGGAAGGGTTAGAACAGTTTAACTCTAGGCGAGGGTCGAACAATGGAAGGGAAATTGAGATGATCATTGATGGTGGGAACGGACGATAGGGACCCTAGGGCAGTGGTATGCCTAGTTTTGGGTTAAGGATCACTCACTGAGATATTCCCGTATCTCACCCCACCACAGGTTCATTGCAGGAGCCAAGGCTGGAGCCAAAGGAGGAGCCGATCGAGCAAGAGTAGATCGAGATGGGATCAGTAGGGGAAGAAGTAATACGAGTCGTGAAACCCTCATAGGCTTGTATTGAGGTTGTTTAGAGTTGACTGTGTATTGTTCCTGAACTGGTGTTTGTAAATATTGAGGTGTGGTTCGAACGGTTATAAATGTTGATATTTATATCGCTTCCGCATAGCATTGTGATTCTGATGTTTGGGGAAGGCCTGCGACTTGCCTGGGACGTCGCGATAACTGATTGGCCAGAGGAGAAAGAAATCGGGAACCGTCGCGTGCCAAGGGCGTGGCGGGGCCTGACAGCGTTGGTATCAGAGCTTAGGTTAGAACCTATGGAAGACTGGGTTCATGGAGTGATAAGGATGAAAAATATTATTGAGGATAATTAGTTAGGAGTTTGAGACCATGGTATGTGATTTTGGGAGTTGAGTAATTAATGATGGGGATGATAAGAACAATTGGTATGAAAATTGGTGACATGATGAGATCAATTATTGGAAGGTTAAGCCTGGGATAGAGCTTGGAGTGATAAGGTTAAATTGCACTCTTCGGGAGAGCAAGTTGGAGACTTGCTTGGTTATTTGGTGGTTATTGGATGAAAAGTTGAGGATTGTAAATCAAGATCCATAGATCGAATTACTATTGGACCTTAGGGTTTAAGTCCTTAGCTAGCTGAACTGACACGGTATGGGACGTGTGCAGTAAGGCTGACCATGGACTGACGACAATGGTCTTGTTTAATCGAGTTGACACGGTATGAGACGTGCACAACAAGGTTGAACAATTGACCTGAAGACGTGTACGGAGTAATCGCACGCAGGCATGTACGGAGTAATCGCATGCCTTGACATAAGACGTGTACGGAGTAATCGCACGCAGCCATGTACGGAGTAATCGCATGCCTTGACATAAGACGTGTACGGAGTAATCGCACGCAGGCATGTACGGAGTAATCGCATGCCTTGACATAAGACGTGTACGGAGTAATCGCACGCAGGCATGTACGGAGTAATCGCATGCCTTGACATAAGACGTGTACGGAGTAATCGCACGCAGGCATGTACGGAGTAATCGCATGCCTTGACATAAGACGTGTACGGAGTAATCGCACGCAGGCATGTACGGAGTAATCGCATGCCTTGACATAAGACGTGTACGGAGTAATCGCACGCAGGCATGTACGGAGTAATCGCATGCCTTGACATAAGACGTGTACGGAGTAATCGCACGCAGGCATGTACGGAGTAATCGCATGCCTTGACATAAGACGTGTACGGAGCAATCGCACGCAGGCATGTAGGAAAAATCGCATGCCTTGATTTAAAACGTGTAGAAGTATTCACACGCAGTAGTACCTCGATTCAGTAGCATGTATGTGTAGCGTTTACTCCCTATAGATGAAATAATGGGACGTGCACAGCAGGGCCGGACATGGACTGATAACAACGGTCATATTTAGCTGAGTTGGCACGGAATGGGACGTGTTCAACAAAACCGGATATCTGACCTCGTTGGTTTAATAAAAGAGGCACGTTTCCGGAGTTCATCATGGCGGTGTGTCCGCGCCTCAAAAAGGGCACGTCGTTAGAACGTCATCATGGCGGTGTGACCGCGCCCTAGTAATCATGGCAGTGTGACTGCATCTCGAAAGGACATGTAACCTGTCCTATCCTTTAGGAAAGCATTGTCAAGTATTATGCGTCTGTAGCATAGTGAGGCTTATTCATTTCGCACAAGAGGTAGACTTTGATGAATGTTACTTGCTTTCCTTTATTGCGGATTATTTTGGTTCCCGAATAATTGAAATACTGGAACCAAGGTTGTTAGCTTGTAAAAATAGATGAGCTATGTACCGTTGACTGATGTACATGCCAGTCGGGCTTGAGAGCCAGCGATATCGTCAGAACGATGAGCGTGCGTTGTCCCCAAAGCGGTACTTGTGGCTTATATATGAGTCGTTAGCCTAATGAGTCATCGACGATAAACGAAGGTGAGTGCTTGTAAGGTAGCTCAAGTCCCGTAGAGGACAGTATGGTTGCTTGGCCAAAGAACCGTGAAACCACCAATGTGGCAAATTAGTATAGTGATGGGTACATAATCACTATTTGGAGGGTCATGATGGACCAGTGTGATGTGACTGGAAAGAAATGTACAAATAATATAGAGTGACAGGTAGTTTTTGAGAGAAAGATGTTTCGGCGCCGGAAATAATTTAAAACATTATTATAAGGATGTTTGGCGGTAGTACTTTCGAGTACCACGAAGGAGCTAAAGATAGCTGAGTTCCTAAGACTTCGCAGGATCAACCCTCAATGGAGGAGTATGAGACGAAATTTGCTAAGTGCCTAAGTATGGCAAGAGGATCGTGAAGGATCCGGTAGATCAAAAGATCAAGTCTTGGGTTGGATTGAATTCCGTTATTGAGAACCAATTGGCACCACCGTGAGTACATGCTCATTATGAGACTGAGTAAAGTCCGATGATTGGAAATGGACTTGGCAGAGAGAGCTGCCGTTTTGGATCGCGACTTGTCGCGAGTGGAGATAACTACGGGCAAATTGAAAGACTGACATCAGGAAGTAAGTATCCTATTTCCCTTAAAATGGAAAAGGTGGTTTTGGGAGGTGATTGTCCCGTTTGGGTGTCAGTAGTCAACATTATGTAAAGCATCGTGAAACAGATACTAAACCCCGAGGACCAAAGCTTGATTCAAAGGTGGCCAATAAGATCACTGCGGGAAGATTTGATGGCGTATCACTACCATAGTAAGCAGGTCGTCCAATTAGGTTGGGAATGGAACCGTAAGATACGGTCTTTAGTGTTTCAACCCTGTCGAATGATAAAGTGATATCAATTTTGGGATATGTGAGCATTGATTAATAGTAAGCGAAGTGAAAGTTGAAAGAGATTTGGTGGCAGTGGTCAGGCTTGGTGTGACGAGAAGGAATTATTGGGATGGACTAGTTTGAAAAAAAAAAAATCATGATCTATGATTTTGGGTGATGATATAGTTTCGACCATGAATGGTCTGAGTTGAGTTGTATTATTTCAACTACATGGAAATTGTAAAGCATCAATGAGGGTGTTCCATAACACTAATTGTATCTCTCGAGACAGTACCGATGCCTTAGAAGATTCGCCGAAGTCACACGGCATTGGTTTTGGACGCTACAGGGGATAGTGTGTGTTTTGACTTAACCCTATGGTATAATGTCACCTAACTTCAGGCGGAGAGATTTCAGTAGACCCTGCTTATATGAGAGTGGTCATGGATTAATTGAGACTCACGACGGAAACATAGATTTCAAGTTACTGAGTCAAATTGACAAGTACTGTCGCTCGTAAAAAGACTCTCGAGTATAGTGATGCCGTCGATAGAATTTTGGAAGAAGGGTGTGACAACTAATAAGCCCTGATGAAATCGTTAAGTTCTTATGGACGGGAGAAATCAGAGTGGTGAAGGGAAAGCGACATTGACGCTCGATATCACGAAATCGTCCCTCGAGACAAATTGGACTGCCCAAGGAAGATTGCAAAGGTTTTGCGGCAATGAAAGTTAGGTGTCGGTAGAATAACCGACTTGGAGGGAATCGTAATGAGACAAGAATCTTTGGAGTTAAGATTGGAAAAGATGACTAAGTTGTCATGAGTGTTGAGATTCGAAGAATAGAAGTGGTCGACTAAGTGTCGAATGTTGGGGGAGACCGACCAAAAGAGACGATTGGTCAAGTTTAATCTTGAGAAATTGGATAAGAATGAATTTCGAGGACGAAATTCTTTTAAGGGGGGAAGAATTGTCACAGCCCGCTTTTGGCCCCACTTTCGAGGTCCAATTGAGCGAATTTACAAGTGTAATTAGGGGTTTGGCGACCCTGGGAGTGCCCTGGACTAAATTGTGAAAATTCGTCTCGGGCAATTCCGGACTTCCGGAAATTTCGTTTTGGTCCCCTAACTTTTGGATAATTGCATTTTTGCCCCAAAAGAAGTAAAATTTGGGACTAGGGGCATTTTTTGAAGGATTTTAGAAATGTTGACTTTTGGTCAACGTTGACCGTTGACCGGGTCAACGCTGACCGTTGACCGGTCAATGAACCGGTCAGACCTCGCGTAGACCGGCCCAACCGTGGGTCGGACCGGTCCAACCGCGAACCAACTTGGTTCTTTCCTCCCTCTCTCTCTCTCTCTCTCTCTCTGTCTCTCTCTCCTTCCTTTTTCCCCCTCTTTTCCCCCACATGGTTGACTTGACATTGGCGTGTAGCAGCACCCAAGGATGACAACCGGTCACATCTCTCTCTCACTCTCTCTTTTTCCCGTTTCTCTTCTTCGTATCTGCTGGTCACGAGCCCTCCTTCTCGGTATGATAACTTCTTGCTCCAACCTCCGTTTTGGCCGCCGTTGGTGTCGTTGGCTTCCTCGTGACACCTAGTTTTCATCCTGCCCAACCATCACCTCCGTCTCGGCCTAGATCATCGCCGAGAGGCCCCGAAAGAACCCTTCGCGGACAGGTCCGCCTCTATTTTCCAGATTTGCTGCCGGAGCTTCAAGTCGCGAGATCTCCCAAACCGTCGATCTTTAGCTCTTGCCGTTGCTTCCAATGGATTCCTAGGTACCCCTTTACCCTAATGTAGGCTTTGGTTGGGATTAATTTCGTCTAGAATCGCCAATTTTTCACCCAAACCGTCGATGGCCCTTGTTTTAGCCGGAGCAGCTGTTCGTGGCCGCCGCGCCTTCTCCGGTGAGACCCATCCCTCGCCACCACCTCCAAATGATAGCTGGGTGTCCTACGATCACAACGGCACCGGTCTTGGCCTCTGAAGTTACACCGTTTGGGAGAAATCGACCCCGAAGCGCTTCTACCTCCAAATGGCGCCGTAATTCCGACCAGCAACTTCAAGGAGCGATTACTCGCCGCTCCGGCCACCTCAGGCGATGCCACCACCACCAATAGAATCGTATGAGTCCCCTCTTCAAAGCCCAATAGGTCTCCTTCTCCAATTTTATGCCGTTTGCTCGAATTTGGTCCCGAACCAACTAGTGCTCCTTGGACCCGATTTTTGGGTAAGCTGGTCGCGCGACTCCGGCATGTCTCGGAGCCATTCCACCACCACCCACGGCCACCCATGAGCCCCTCAACCTTCCAAGACCACCAAGGAACGTCCCCGGCCGCCGTCAAGGGTTGAGCCACCGCCCGATCGCCGGAAAACGGCTCCGACCAGCACTGTTTGTGCTTTAGGCGGGCTATTTGGGCTTCGTCGGAGTTGTCCGGGCCCTCCTCTCGCCTCACCGCCTCACCCATGGGTCTCGGCCACTCACCCACAGCCAAGGGCCGCCTCGGGAGGCTCGCCGGAGCTTCGCCGGAGCCTCGCCGGAGCTTCGCCGGAGGTCCCGGAGGTGTCCAGAAGCTGCTCCCGACCTCGTCCATCCCTCCCGTGGTGTCGGATCAACGATTGGAAAGTCGCAGCAAGCCCGAGCGCGATCGGAAGTATGAGGATCGCGTCGCCGCGAACCGTCGGTTCGCGAGAAAAATCTGTGAGTGGACTTTAACCCTCTATTAGGCGTGCTATTGCTTTAGTAGACTAATAGGAGTGAATGGATGAGCTCGATGGATTAGTTGGGTGACTGGATTGTGTGTTTGGATGATTTAGTTCAATTGTGACTAGTATTTAAGGACCCGTCGGTTGATGTTTGGACTGATTAGGTGGCCATAGGGCCCTAAGTGTTATCATTGGACCGATTAGGTGGCCGTGGAGCCCTAGTCGCTGTGTCTGAGGTTAATAGAATTGATTGGGACAAATTGGACGTGGATGGAATCCGAGGGATACTTCGAGGGTATAAACGGACAATAAGGCCAATTATGGCCGGTTACACGGTACTGGCGAAATGGAATGACTCGATTAGAATGAGCCGATTATATGGATAATTTAGACCAATTGTTGTTAATATGCCCTGGATTGGACATAGGTTTGATCGGAGGAGTGACTAAATGAATGGGAGACCTGATTTTAACTCGGATTAGAATGCCGAGGGTTAGGCATTACGATGGGTCGATTACGTGCCCAAGGGGCCCAATCAAAGGTCATTGGTCAATGAGACCGTTATTGGTGGCAGCTGAGCTGCGAAAGCGACGATGCAAAATTACTGAGGATTTATGGATATTATTATATTTATTTTGATATTTATTAGGCCGATTATGAGACAAATATGCCCTAATTTAAATTGGAAGTCGATGAGATTAAATTGGGTGTCGACAGGACTGCGTTGAGCCAATTCGACTTCGCAAGTTGACCGAGGAGGTCGTGGACCCCGGTTCGCTTTGATTTTGGCTTTTAGCCGAGAAAATAGGGCAATGAGCCCCAGTGATCGCTTGATGGAATGACTTGAGCCGACTATGGTTTGATATGTTGTGCCTTGGAATTTGGCGATCGAACGGTGCCATGGATTTGGCGACTTAACGGATTGATAGACGAGATGATTGATGATTTAGGTCAATTGTGGCTGGATCTAGGACGCCATAGATTTGGCGTTGATGGATTGGAGGGTCGACTGAGTCGATGGGAAGCCTAATTATGGCTTGACTTGTGCCATGGATTTGGCGGTTGACGAATTATGCCAATTGTGGCTTGATTTAGGACGCCATGGATTTGGTGTTGATTGATTGGAGGGTTGACTGAGTAAATGGGAGGCCTAATTATGGCTTGAATAGTGCCATGGATTTGGCGGATGAAACGAACGATAATGACACGCCATGGATTTGGCGACGGCCAATAAGCCGATTTAATGGCAAAAGATCAACTGGGGCAATTGAACGTGGAAATTGACCATGAGTCGGGAAGGCTTGATCAGGGTCACAGATCGGTTACGAACGGTCTTAATTATTTAATTATCACGCAATTTATTCATTTATTTATTTATTTTATTATCTTTCTTTATTCCTTTAAATCGCAATTTATTTATTAATTATGGTTGTTAATTATTTATTTGTAATTTATTTCCTTACGAATAAATCGAATGGTGCGAATGGTGGATCGAAATGGCGTGCCATGGACTTGGCATGGGCTTGTTTAGAGAATTGAATGGTTAAGGTTGGTATTGTATCAACCAATCAGGCCATGGAGTTGGCACTGGAATGGATAGAGGGGCGATCGATGAGCCGATCGATGGTTAAGGGAAATCGAGGAAATGATTGAATTGCAAATTTGCAATGAGCCGGATGGGCTGAGTTAAGGTGTAGACCGGTCGTGAACGGGTCTTATTATTTGTTTATTTATGTATTTATTTGATTGTGTAACATACGAAGATCGTGACTGACTGGTTTGTTGGGCTTAGTGCCAAGTCCCGGTCACGAGCCGGTTGACTCATAGATAGAAAATAGAGGAAAAGAACTAGAGAGTTTCGGGTTTTGTTGGAAGGGTTAGAACAGTTTAACTCTAGGCGAGGGTCGAACAATGGAAGGGAAATTGAGATGATCATTGATGGTGGGAACGGACGATAGGGACCCTAGGGCAGTGGTATGCCTAGTTTTGGGTTAAGGATCACTCACTGAGATATTCCCGTATCTCACCCCACCACAGGTTCATTGCAGGAGCCAAGGCTGGAGCCAAAGGAGGAGCCGATCGAGCAAGAGTAGATCGAGATGGGATCAGTAGGGGAAGAAGTAATACGAGTCGTGAAACCCTCATAGGCTTGTATTGAGGTTGTTTAGAGTTGACTGTGTATTGTTCCTGAACTGGTGTTTGTAAATATTGAGGTGTGGTTCGAACGGTTATAAATGTTGATATTTATATCGCTTCCGCATAGCATTGTGATTCTGATGTTTGGGGAAGGCCTGCGACTTGCCTGGGACGTCGCGATAACTGATTGGCCAGAGGAGAAAGAAATCGGGAACCGTCGCGTGCCAAGGGCGTGGCGGGGCCTGACAGCGTTGGTATCAGAGCTTAGGTTAGAACCTATGGAAGACTGGGTTCATGGAGTGATAAGGATGAAAAATATTATTGAGGATAATTAGTTAGGAGTTTGAGACCATGGTATGTGATTTTGGGAGTTGAGTAATTAATGATGGGGATGATAAGAACAATTGGTATGAAAATTGGTGACATGATGAGATCAATTATTGGAAGGTTAAGCCTGGGATAGAGCTTGGAGTGATAAGGTTAAATTGCACTCTTCGGGAGAGCAAGTTGGAGACTTGCTTGGTTATTTGGTGGTTATTGGATGAAAAGTTGAGGATTGTAAATCAAGATCCATAGATCGAATTACTATTGGACCTTAGGGTTTAAGTCCTTAGCTAGCTGAACTGACACGGTATGGGACGTGTGCAGTAAGGCTGACCATGGACTGACGACAATGGTCTTGTTTAATCGAGTTGACACGGTATGAGACGTGCACAACAAGGTTGAACAATTGACCTGAAGACGTGTACGGAGTAATCGCACGCAGGCATGTACGGAGTAATCGCATGCCTTGACATAAGACGTGTACGGAGTAATCGCACGCAGCCATGTACGGAGTAATCGCATGCCTTGACATAAGACGTGTACGGAGTAATCGCACGCAGGCATGTACGGAGTAATCGCATGCCTTGACATAAGACGTGTACGGAGTAATCGCACGCAGGCATGTACGGAGTAATCGCATGCCTTGACATAAGACGTGTACGGAGTAATCGCACGCAGGCATGTACGGAGTAATCGCATGCCTTGACATAAGACGTGTACGGAGTAATCGCACGCAGGCATGTACGGAGTAATCGCATGCCTTGACATAAGACGTGTACGGAGTAATCGCACGCAGGCATGTACGGAGTAATCGCATGCCTTGACATAAGACGTGTACGGAGTAATCGCACGCAGGCATGTACGGAGTAATCGCATGCCTTGACATAAGACGTGTACGGAGCAATCGCACGCAGGCATGTAGGAAAAATCGCATGCCTTGATTTAAAACGTGTAGAAGTATTCACACGCAGTAGTACCTCGATTCAGTAGCATGTATGTGTAGCGTTTACTCCCTATAGATGAAATAATGGGACGTGCACAGCAGGGCCGGACATGGACTGATAACAACGGTCATATTTAGCTGAGTTGGCACGGAATGGGACGTGTTCAACAAAACCGGATATCTGACCTCGTTGGTTTAATAAAAGAGGCACGTTTCCGGAGTTCATCATGGCGGTGTGTCCGCGCCTCAAAAAGGGCACGTCGTTAGAACGTCATCATGGCGGTGTGACCGCGCCCTAGTAATCATGGCAGTGTGACTGCATCTCGAAAGGACATGTAACCTGTCCTATCCTTTAGGAAAGCATTGTCAAGTATTATGCGTCTGTAGCATAGTGAGGCTTATTCATTTCGCACAAGAGGTAGACTTTGATGAATGTTACTTGCTTTCCTTTATTGCGGATTATTTTGGTTCCCGAATAATTGAAATACTGGAACCAAGGTTGTTAGCTTGTAAAAATAGATGAGCTATGTACCGTTGACTGATGTACATGCCAGTCGGGCTTGAGAGCCAGCGATATCGTCAGAACGATGAGCGTGCGTTGTCCCCAAAGCGGTACTTGTGGCTTATATATGAGTCGTTAGCCTAATGAGTCATCGACGATAAACGAAGGTGAGTGCTTGTAAGGTAGCTCAAGTCCCGTAGAGGACAGTATGGTTGCTTGGCCAAAGAACCGTGAAACCACCAATGTGGCAAATTAGTATAGTGATGGGTACATAATCACTATTTGGAGGGTCATGATGGACCAGTGTGATGTGACTGGAAAGAAATGTACAAATAATATAGAGTGACAGGTAGTTTTTGAGAGAAAGATGTTTCGGCGCCGGAAATAATTTAAAACATTATTATAAGGATGTTTGGCGGTAGTACTTTCGAGTACCACGAAGGAGCTAAAGATAGCTGAGTTCCTAAGACTTCGCAGGATCAACCCTCAATGGAGGAGTATGAGACGAAATTTGCTAAGTGCCTAAGTATGGCAAGAGGATCGTGAAGGATCCGGTAGATCAAAAGATCAAGTCTTGGGTTGGATTGAATTCCGTTATTGAGAACCAATTGGCACCACCGTGAGTACATGCTCATTATGAGACTGAGTAAAGTCCGATGATTGGAAATGGACTTGGCAGAGAGAGCTGCCGTTTTGGATCGCGACTTGTCGCGAGTGGAGATAACTACGGGCAAATTGAAAGACTGACATCAGGAAGTAAGTATCCTATTTCCCTTAAAATGGAAAAGGTGGTTTTGGGAGGTGATTGTCCCGTTTGGGTGTCAGTAGTCAACATTATGTAAAGCATCGTGAAACAGATACTAAACCCCGAGGACCAAAGCTTGATTCAAAGGTGGCCAATAAGATCACTGCGGGAAGATTTGATGGCGTATCACTACCATAGTAAGCAGGTCGTCCAATTAGGTTGGGAATGGAACCGTAAGATACGGTCTTTAGTGTTTCAACCCTGTCGAATGATAAAGTGATATCAATTTTGGGATATGTGAGCATTGATTAATAGTAAGCGAAGTGAAAGTTGAAAGAGATTTGGTGGCAGTGGTCAGGCTTGGTGTGACGAGAAGGAATTATTGGGATGGACTAGTTTGAAAAAAAAAAAATCATGATCTATGATTTTGGGTGATGATATAGTTTCGACCATGAATGGTCTGAGTTGAGTTGTATTATTTCAACTACATGGAAATTGTAAAGCATCAATGAGGGTGTTCCATAACACTAATTGTATCTCTCGAGACAGTACCGATGCCTTAGAAGATTCGCCGAAGTCACACGGCATTGGTTTTGGACGCTACAGGGGATAGTGTGTGTTTTGACTTAACCCTATGGTATAATGTCACCTAACTTCAGGCGGAGAGATTTCAGTAGACCCTGCTTATATGAGAGTGGTCATGGATTAATTGAGACTCACGACGGAAACATAGATTTCAAGTTACTGAGTCAAATTGACAAGTACTGTCGCTCGTAAAAAGACTCTCGAGTATAGTGATGCCGTCGATAGAATTTTGGAAGAAGGGTGTGACAACTAATAAGCCCTGATGAAATCGTTAAGTTCTTATGGACGGGAGAAATCAGAGTGGTGAAGGGAAAGCGACATTGACGCTCGATATCACGAAATCGTCCCTCGAGACAAATTGGACTGCCCAAGGAAGATTGCAAAGGTTTTGCGGCAATGAAAGTTAGGTGTCGGTAGAATAACCGACTTGGAGGGAATCGTAATGAGACAAGAATCTTTGGAGTTAAGATTGGAAAAGATGACTAAGTTGTCATGAGTGTTGAGATTCGAAGAATAGAAGTGGTCGACTAAGTGTCGAATGTTGGGGGAGACCGACCAAAAGAGACGATTGGTCAAGTTTAATCTTGAGAAATTGGATAAGAATGAATTTCGAGGACGAAATTCTTTTAAGGGGGGAAGAATTGTCACAGCCCGCTTTTGGCCCCACTTTCGAGGTCCAATTGAGCGAATTTACAAGTGTAATTAGGGGTTTGGCGACCCTGGGAGTGCCCTGGACTAAATTGTGAAAATTCGTCTCGGGCAATTCCGGACTTCCGGAAATTTCGTTTTGGTCCCCTAACTTTTGGATAATTGCATTTTTGCCCCAAAAGAAGTAAAATTTGGGACTAGGGGCATTTTTTGAAGGATTTTAGAAATGTTGACTTTTGGTCAACGTTGACCGTTGACCGGGTCAACGCTGACCGTTGACCGGTCAATGAACCGGTCAGACCTCGCGTAGACCGGCCCAACCGTGGGTCGGACCGGTCCAACCGCGAACCAACTTGGTTCTTTCCTCCCTCTCTCTCTCTCTCTCTCTCTCTGTCTCTCTCTCCTTCCTTTTTCCCCCTCTTTTCCCCCACATGGTTGACTTGACATTGGCGTGTAGCAGCACCCAAGGATGACAACCGGTCACATCTCTCTCTCACTCTCTCTTTTTCCCGTTTCTCTTCTTCGTATCTGCTGGTCACGAGCCCTCCTTCTCGGTATGATAACTTCTTGCTCCAACCTCCGTTTTGGCCGCCGTTGGTGTCGTTGGCTTCCTCGTGACACCTAGTTTTCATCCTGCCCAACCATCACCTCCGTCTCGGCCTAGATCATCGCCGAGAGGCCCCGAAAGAACCCTTCGCGGACAGGTCCGCCTCTATTTTCCAGATTTGCTGCCGGAGCTTCAAGTCGCGAGATCTCCCAAACCTTCGATCTTTAGCTCTTGCCGTTGCTTCCAATGGATTCCTAGGTACCCCTTTACCCTAATGTAGGCTTTGGTTGGGATTAATTTCGTCTAGAATCGCCAATTTTTCACCCAAACCGTCGATGGCCCTTGTTTTAGCCGGAGCAGCTGTTCGTGGCCGCCGCGCCTTCTCCGGTGAGACCCATCCCTCGCCACCACCTCCAAATGATAGCTGGGTGTCCTACGATCACAACGGCACCGGTCTTGGCCTCTGAAGTTACACCGTTTGGGAGAAATCGACCCCGAAGCGCTTCTACCTCCAAATGGCGCCGTAATTCCGACCAGCAACTTCAAGGAGCGATTACTCGCCGCTCCGGCCACCTCAGGCGATGCCACCACCACCAATAGAATCGTATGAGTCCCCTCTTCAAAGCCCAATAGGTCTCCTTCTCCAATTTTATGCCGTTTGCTCGAATTTGGTCCCGAACCAACTAGTGCTCCTTGGACCCGATTTTTGGGTAAGCTGGTCGCGCGACTCCGGCATGTCTCGGAGCCATTCCACCACCACCCACGGCCACCCATGAGCCCCTCAACCTTCCAAGACCACCAAGGAACGTCCCCGGCCGCCGTCAAGGGTTGAGCCACCGCCCGATCGCCGGAAAACGGCTCCGACCAGCACTGTTTGTGCTTTAGGCGGGCTATTTGGGCTTCGTCGGAGTTGTCCGGGCCCTCCTCTCGCCTCACCGCCTCACCCATGGGTCTCGGCCACTCACCCACAGCCAAGGGCCGCCTCGGGAGGCTCGCCGGAGCTTCGCCGGAGCCTCGCCGGAGCTTCGCCGGAGGTCCCGGAGGTGTCCAGAAGCTGCTCCCGACCTCGTCCATCCCTCCCGTGGTGTCGGATCAACGATTGGAAAGTCGCAGCAAGCCCGAGCGCGATCGGAAGTATGAGGATCGCGTCGCCGCGAACCGTCGGTTCGCGAGAAAAATCTGTGAGTGGACTTTAACCCTCTATTAGGCGTGCTATTGCTTTAGTAGACTAATAGGAGTGAATGGATGAGCTCGATGGATTAGTTGGGTGACTGGATTGTGTGTTTGGATGATTTAGTTCAATTGTGACTAGTATTTAAGGACCCGTCGGTTGATGTTTGGACTGATTAGGTGGCCATAGGGCCCTAAGTGTTATCATTGGACCGATTAGGTGGCCGTGGAGCCCTAGTCGCTGTGTCTGAGGTTAATAGAATTGATTGGGACAAATTGGACGTGGATGGAATCCGAGGGATACTTCGAGGGTATAAACGGACAATAAGGCCAATTATGGCCGGTTACACGGTACTGGCGAAATGGAATGACTCGATTAGAATGAGCCGATTATATGGATAATTTAGACCAATTGTTGTTAATATGCCCTGGATTGGACATAGGTTTGATCGGAGGAGTGACTAAATGAATGGGAGACCTGATTTTAACTCGGATTAGAATGCCGAGGGTTAGGCATTACGATGGGTCGATTACGTGCCCAAGGGGCCCAATCAAAGGTCATTGGTCAATGAGACCGTTATTGGTGGCAGCTGAGCTGCGAAAGCGACGATGCAAAATTACTGAGGATTTATGGATATTATTATATTTATTTTGATATTTATTAGGCCGATTATGAGACAAATATGCCCTAATTTAAATTGGAAGTCGATGAGATTAAATTGGGTGTCGACAGGACTGCGTTGAGCCAATTCGACTTCGCAAGTTGACCGAGGAGGTCGTGGACCCCGGTTCGCTTTGATTTTGGCTTTTAGCCGAGAAAATAGGGCAATGAGCCCCAGTGATCGCTTGATGGAATGACTTGAGCCGACTATGGTTTGATATGTTGTGCCTTGGAATTTGGCGATCGAACGGTGCCATGGATTTGGCGACTTAACGGATTGATAGACGAGATGATTGATGATTTAGGTCAATTGTGGCTGGATCTAGGACGCCATAGATTTGGCGTTGATGGATTGGAGGGTCGACTGAGTCGATGGGAAGCCTAATTATGGCTTGACTTGTGCCATGGATTTGGCGGTTGACGAATTATGCCAATTGTGGCTTGATTTAGGACGCCATGGATTTGGTGTTGATTGATTGGAGGGTTGACTGAGTAAATGGGAGGCCTAATTA
>JAPVXF010000171.1:0-25000 GCA_030064385.1 Melaleuca quinquenervia
AGGATACGAACTCATTTAGATTGAACCAAGAGGTGACGAACTTGGATAGATTAGACGAAGAGGAGGCGAACTCTCTTAGATTGGACCAAGAGGAGACGAACTCTCTTAGATTGAAGCAAGAAAAGACGAACTCGGTCAGATTGGACAAAGAGGAGACGAACTCTCTAAGATTGTACCAAGAGGAGACGAACTCGGTTAGATTAGACTAAGATGGGATGAACTCTCTTAGATTGGATGAAGAGGAGACGAACTCTCTTAGACTGGACGAAGGGGAGACGAAGTCGGTTAGATTGGATTAACTAGAGAGGATCACCCTTAGATTGGTCGAAGAGGAGATGAACTTTCTTAGATTGGAGCAAGAGGAGATGAACTCAGTTAGATTGAACAAAGAGGGGACAAATTCCCTTACAGATTGGACCAAGAGGTGACGAACTCGGTTAGATTAGACCAATATGGGACGAACTCTCTTAGATTGGACCAAGAGGAGCCGAAGTCGGTTAGACTGGACAAAGAGGAGGCGAACTCGGTTAGTTTAAACCAAGATGAGACGAACTCTCTTAGTTTGGACTAAGAGGAGATGAACACTCTTGATTGGACCAAGAGGAGACGAACTCAGTTAAATTGGACAAAGACGAGGCGAACTCTCTTAGATTTGATCATGGGCAGACGAACTTGGTTAGATTGGATTAACTAGAGACGAACACCCTTAGATTGGATGAAGAGGAGACGAACTTTCTTAGATTGGATCAAGAGGAGATGAACTCGGTTAGATTGAACAAAGAGGGTCCAAATTCCCATATAGATTGGACCAAGAGGAGACGAACTCGGTTAGATTAGACCAAAATAGGACGAACTCTCTTAGATTGGACCAAGAGGAGGTGAACTCGGTTTGACTGGACAAAGAGGAGGCGAACTCTCTTAGATTGGACGATGAGGACACGAACTCATTTAGATTGAACCAAGAGGTGACAAACTTGGATATATTAGACGAAGAGGAGGGGAACTCTCTTAGATTGGACCAAGAGGAGACGAACTCTCTTAGATTGGAGCAAGAGAAGACGAACTCGGTCAGGTTGGACAAAGAGGTGACGAACTCTCTAAGATTGTACCAAGAGGAGACGAACTCGGTTAGATTAGACCAAGATGGGATGAACTCTCTAAGATTGGACGAAGAGGAGACGAACTATCTTAGATTGGAGCAAGAGAAGACGAACTCGGTCAGATTGGACAAAGAGGAGACGAACTCTCTAAGATTGTACCCAGAGGAGACGAACTCGGTTAGATTAGACCAAGATGGGATGAGCTCTCTTAGATTGGACGAAGAGGAGACGAACTCTCTTAGACTGGACCAAGGGGAGACGAAGTCGGTTAGATTGGATTAACTAGAGACGAACACCCTTAGATTGGTCGAAGAGGAGATGAACTTTCTTAGATTGGAGCAAGAGGAGATGAACTCGCTTAGATTGAACAAAGAGGGGACAAATTCCCTTATAGATTGGACCAAGAGGTGACGAACTCGGTTAGATTAGACCAATATGGGACGAACTCTCTTAGATTGGACCAAGAGGAGGCGAAGTCGGTTAGACTGGACAAAGAAGAGGCGAACTCGGTTAGTTTAGACCAAGATGAGACGAACTCTCTTAGTTTGGACTAAGAGGAGACGAACTCTCTTAGATTGGACCAAGAGGACACGAACTCGGTTAGATTGGACAAAGAGGAGGCGAACTCTCTTAGATTTGATCATGGGCAGACGAACTTGGCTAGATTGGATTAACTACAGACGAACACCCTTAGATTGGATGAAGAGGAGTCGAACTTTCTTAGATTGGATCAAGAGGAGATAAACTCGGTTAGATTGAACAAAGAGGGTACAAATTCCCTTATAGATTGGACCAAGAGGAGACGAATTCGGTTAGATTAGACCAAAAAAGGACGAATTCTCTTAGATTGGACCAAGAGGAGGTGAACTCGGTTAGACTGGACAAAGAGGAGGCGAACTCTCTTAGATTGGACGATGAGGACACGAACTCATTTAGATTGGACCAAGAGGTGACGAACTTGGATAGATTAGACGAAGAGGAGGGGAACTCTCTTAGATTGGAGCAAGAGAAACGAACTCGGTTAGATTATACGAAGATGGGATGAACTCTCTTAGATTGGACGAAGAGGAGACGAACTCTCTTAGACTGGACGAAGGGGAGACGAAGTCGGTTAGATTGGATTAACTAGAGACGATCACCCTTAGATTGGTCGAAGAGGAGATGAACTTTCTTAGATTGGAGCAAGAGGAGATGAACTCGGTTAGATTGAACAAAGAGGGGACAAATTCCCTTACAGATTGGACCAAGAGGTGACGAACTCGGTTAGATTAGACCAATATGGGACGAACTCTCTTAGATTGGACCAAGAGGAACCGAAGTCGGTTAGACTGGACAAAGAGGAGGCGAACTCTCTTAGATTTGATCATGGGCAGACGAACTTGGTTAGATTGGATTAACTAGAGACGAACAACCTTAGATTGGATGAAGATGAGACGAACTTTCTTAGATTGGATCAAGAGGAGATGAACAAAGTGGGTACAAATTCCCTTATAGATTGGACAAAGAGGAGACGAACTCGGTTAGATTAGACCAAAATAGGAGGAACTCTCTTAGATTGGACCAAGAAGAGGTGAACTCGGTTAGACTGGACAAAGAGGAGGCGAACTCTCTTAGATTGGACGATGAGGAAACGAACTCATTTAGATAGGACCAAGAGGTGACGAACTTGGATAGATTAGACGAAGAGGAGGGGAACTCTCTTAAGTGGACCAAGAGGAGACGAACTCTCTTAGATTGGAGCAAGAGATGACGAACTCGGTCAGGTTGGACAAAAGAGGAGACGAACTCTCTAAGATTGTACCAAGAGGAGACGAACTGGGTTAGATTAGACCAAAATGGGATGAACTCTCTTAGATTGGACGAAGAGGAGACGAACTCACTTAGACTGGACCAAGGGGAGACGAAGTCGGTTACATTGGTTTAACTAGAGACGAACACCCTTAGATTGCTCGAAGAGGAGATGAAATTTCTTAGATTGGAGCAAGAGGAGAAGAACTCGGTTAGATTGAACAAAGAGGGTACAAATTCCCTTATAGATTGGACCAAGAGGTGACGAACTCGGTTAGATTAGACCAATATGGGACGAACTCTCTTAGATTGGACCAAGAGGAGGCGAAGTCGGTTAGACTGGACAAAGAGGAGGCGAACTCGGTTAGTTTAGACCAAGATGAGACGAACTCTCTTAGTATGGACTAAGAGGAGACGAACTCTCTTAGATTGGCCCAAGAGGAAACGAACTCGGTTAGATTGGACAAAGAGGAGGCGAACTCTCTTAGATTTGATCATGGGGAGACGAACTTGGTTAGATTGGATTAACTAGAGACGAACAACCTTAGATTGGATGAAGAGGAGACGAACTTTCTTAGATTGGATCAAGAGGAGATGAACTCGGTTAGATTGAACAAAGTGGGTACAAATTCCCTTATAGATTAGACCAAGAGTAGACGAACTCGGTTAGATTAGACCAAAATAGGACGAACACTCTTAGATTGGACCAAGAGGAGGTGAACTCGGTTAGACTGGACAAAGAGGACACGAACTCTCTTAGATTTGACGATGAGGATACGAACTCATTTAGATTGGACCAAGAGGTGACGAACTTGGATAGATTAGACGAAGAGGAGGCGAACTCTCTTAGATTGGACCAAGAGGAGACGAACTCTCTTAGATTGAAGCAAGAAAAGACGAACTCGGTCAGATTGGACAAAGATGAGACGAACTCTCTAAGATTGTACCAAGAGGAGACGAACTCGGTTAGATTAGACTAAGATGGGATGAACTCTCTTAGATTGGACGAAGATGAGACGAACTCTCTTAGACTGGACGAAGGGGAGACGAAGTCGGTTAGATTGGATTAACTAGAGACGATCACCCTTAGATTGGTCGAAGAGGAGATGAACTTTCTTAGATTGGAGCAAGAGGAGATGAACTCGGTTAGATTGAAGAAAGAGGGGACAAATTCCCTTACAGATTGGACCAAGAGGTGACGAACTCGATTAGATTAGACCAATATGGGACGAACTCTCTTAGATTGGACCAAGAGGTGCCGAAGTCGGTTAGACTGGACAAAGAGGAGGCGAACTCGGTTAGTTTAAACCAAGATGAGACGAACTCTCTTAGTTTGGACTAAGAGGAGATGAACTCTCTTGATTGGACCAAGAGGAGACGAACTCGGTTAAATTGGACAAAGACGAGGCGAACTCTCTTAGATTTGATCATGGGCAGACGAACTTGGTTAGATTGGATTAACTACAGACGAACACCCTTAGATTGGATGAAGAGGAGACGAACTTTCTTAGATTGGATCAAGAGGAGATGAACTCGGTTAGATTGAACAAAGAGGGTCCAAATTCCCATATAGATTGGACCAAGAGGAGACGAACTCGGTTAGATTAGACCAAAATAGGACGAACTCTCTTAGATTGGACCAAGAGGAGGTGAACTCGGTTTGACTGGACAAAGAGGAGGCGAACTCTCTTAGATTGGACGATGAGGACACGAACTCATTTAGATTGAACCAAGAGGTGACGAACTTGGATAGATTTGACGAAGAGGAGGAGAACTCTCTTAGATTGGACCAAGAGGAGACGAACTCTCTTAGATTGGAGCAAGAGAAGACGAACTCGGTCAGGTTGGACAAAGAGGAGACGAACTCTCTAAGATTGTACCAAGAGGAGACGAACTCGGTTAGATTAGACCAAGATGGGATGAACTCTCTAAGATTGGACGAAGAGGAGACGAACTATCTTAGATTGGAGCAAGAGAAGACGAACTCGGTCAGATTGGACAAAGAGGAGACGAACTCTCTAAGATTGTACCCAGAGGAGACGAACTCGGTTAGATTAGACCAAGATGGGATGAGCTCTCTTAGATTGGACGAAGAGGAGACGAACTCTCTTAGACTGGACCAAGGGGAGACGAAGTCGGTTAGATTGGATTAACTAGAGACGAACACCCTTAGATTGGTCGAAGAGGAGATGAACTTTCTTAGATTGGAGCAAGTGGAGATGAACTCGCTTAGATTGAACAAAGAGGGGACAAATTCCCTAATAGATTGGACCAAGAGGTGACGAACTCGGTTAGATTAGACCAATATGGGACGAACTCTCTTAGATTGGACCAAGAGGAGGCGAAGTCGGTTAGACTGGACAAAGACGAGGCGAACTCGGTTAGTTTAGACCAAGAGGAGACGAACTCTCTTAGTTTGGACTAAGAGGAGACGAACTCTCTTAGAATGGACCAAGAGGACACGAACTCGGTTAGATTGGACAAAGAGGAGGCGAACTCTCTTAGATTTGATCATGGGCAGACGAACTTGGTTAGATTGGATTAACTACAGACGAACACCCTTAGATTGGATGAAGAGGACACGAACTTTCTTAGATTGGATCAAGAGGAGATGAACTCGGTTAGATTGAACAAAGAGGGTACAAATTCCCATATAGATTGGACCAAGAGGAGACGAACTCGGTTAGATTAAACCAAAATAGGACGAACTCTCTTAGATTGGACCAAGAGGAGGTGAACTCGGTTTGACAGGACAATGAGGAGGCGAACTCTCTTAGATTGGACGATGAGGACACGAACTCATTTAGATTGAACCAAGAGGTGACGAACTTGGATAGATTAGACGAAGAGGAGGGGAACTATCTTAAGTGGACCAAGAGGAGACGAACGCTCTTAGATTGGAGCGAGAGAAGACGAACTCGGTCAGATTGGACAAAGAGGAGACGAACTCTCTAAGATTGTACCAAGAGGAGACGAACTCGGTTAGATTAGACCAAGATGGGATGAACTCTCTAAGATTGGACGAAGAGGAGACGAACTATCTTAGATTGGAGCAAGAGAAGACGAACTCGGTCAGATTGGACAAAGAGGAGACGAACTCTCTAAGATTGTACCCAGAGGAGACGAACTCGGTTAGATTAGACCAAGATGGGATGAGCTCTCTTAGATTGGACGAAGAGGAGACGAACTCTCCTAGGCTGGACCAAGGGGAGACGAAGTCGGTTAGATTGGATTAACTAGAGACGAACACCCTTAGATTGGTCGAAGAGGAGATTAACTTTCTTAGATTGGAGCAAGAGGAGATGAACTCGGTTAGATTGAACAAAGAGGGGACAAATTCCCTTATAGATTGGACCAAGAGGTGACGAACTCGGTTAGATTAGACCAATATGGGACGAACTCTCTTAGATTGGACCAAGAGGAGGCGAAGTCGGTTAGACTGGACAAAGAAGAGGCGAACTCGGTTAGTTTAGACCAAGATGAGACGAACTCTCTTAGTTTGGACTAAGAGGAGACGAACTCTCTTAGATTGGACCAAGAGGACACGAACTCGGTTAGATTGGACAAAGAGGAGGCGAACTCTCTTAGATTTGATCATGGGCAGACGAACTTGGTTAGATTGGATTAACTACAGACGAACACCCTTAGATTGGATGAAGAGGAGACGAACTTTCTTAGATTGGATCAAGAGGAGATGAACTCGGTTAGATTGAACAAAGAGGGTACAAATTCCCTTATAGATTGGACCAAGAGGAGACGAATTCGATTAGATTAGACCAAAAAAGGACGAATTCTCTTAGATTGGACCAAGAGGAGGTGAACTCGGTTAGACTGGACAAAGAGGAGGCGAACTCTCTTAGATTGGACGATGAGGACACGAACTCATTTAGATTGGACCAAGAGGTGACGAATTTGGATAGATTAGACGAAGAGGAGGGGAACTCTCTTAGATTGGAGCAAGAGAAAACGAACTCGGTTAGATTAGACCAAGATGGGATGAACTCTCTTAGATTGGACGAAGAGGAGACGAACTCTCTTAGACTGGACGAAGGGGAGACGAAGTCGGTTAGATTGGATTAACTAGAGACGATCACCCTTAGATTGGTCGAAGAGGAGATGAACTTTCTTAGATTGGAGCAAGAGGAGATGAACTCGGTTAGATTGAACAAAGAGGGGACAAATTCCTTTACAGAATGGACCAAGAGGTGACGAACTCGGTTAGATTAGACCAATATGGGACGAACTCTCTTAGATTGGACCAAGAGGAGCCGAAGTCGGTTAGACTGGACAAAGAGGAGGCGAACTCTCTTAGATTTGATCATGGGCAGACGAACTTGGTTAGATTGGATTAACTAGAGACGAACAACCTTAGATTGGATGAAGTGGAGACGAACTTTCTTAGATTGGATCAAGAGGAGATGAACAAAGTGGGTACAAATTCCCTTATAGATTGGACCAAGAGGAGACGAACTCGGTTAGATTAGACCAAAATAGGCCGAACTCTCTTAGATTGGACCAAGAGGAGGTGAACTCGGTTAGACTAGACAAAGAGGACGCGAACTCTCTTAGATTGGACGATGAGGAAACGAACTCATTTAGATTGGACCAAGAGGTGACGAACTTGGATAGATTAGACGAAGAGGAGGGGAACTCTCTTAAGTGGACCAAGAGGAGACGAACTCTCTTAGATTGGAGCAAGAGATGACGAACTCGGTCAGGTTGGACAAAGTGGAGACGAAGTCTCTAAGATTGTACCAAGAGGAGACGAACTTGGTTAGATTAGACCAAAATGGGATGAACTCTCTTAGATTGGACGAAGAGGAGACGAACTCTCTTAGACTGGACCAAGGGGAGACGAAGTCGGTTACATTGGTTTAACTAGAGACGAACACCCTTAGATTGGTCGAAGAGGAGATGAAATTTCTTAGATTGGAGCAAGAGGAGAAGAACTCGGTTAGATTGAACAAAGAGGGTACAAATTCCCTTATAGATTGGACCAAGAGGTGACGAACTCGGTTAGATTAGACCAATATGGGACGAACTCTCTTAGATTGGATCAAGAGGAGGCGAAGTCGGTTAGACTGGACAAAGAGGAGGCGAACTCGGTTAGTTTAGACCAAGATGAGACGAACTCTCTTAGTATGGACTAAGAGGAGACGAACTCTCTTAGATTGGCCCAACAGGAAACGAACTCGGTTAGATTGGACAAAGAGGAGGCGAACTCTCTTAGATTTGATCATGGGGAGACGAACTTGGTTAGATTGGATTAACTAGAGACGAACAACCTTAGATTGGATGAAGAGGAGACGAACTTTCTTAGATTGGATCAAGAGGAGATGAACTCGGTTAGATTGAACAAAGTGGGTACAAATTCCCTTATAGATTAGACCAAGAGTAGACGAACTCGGTTAGATTAGACCAAAATAGGACGAGCACTCTTAGATTGGACCAAGAGGAGGTGAACTCGGTTAGACTGGACAAAGAGGACACGAACTCTCTTAGATTGGACGATGAGGATACGAACTCATTTAGATTGGACCAAGAGGTGACGAACTTGGATAGATTAGACGAAGAGGAGGCGAACTCTCTTAGATTGGACCAAGAGTAGACGAACTCTCTTAGATTGAAGCAAGAAAAGACGAACTCGGTCAGATTGGACAAAGAGGAGACGAACTCTCTAAGATTGTACCAAGAGGAGACGAACTCGGTTAGATTAGACTAAGATGGGATGAACTCTCTTAGATTGGACGAAGAGGAGACGAACTCTCTTAGACTGGACGAAGGGGAGACGAAGTCGGTTAGATTGGATTAACTAGAGACGATCACCCTTAGATTGGTCGAAGAGGAGATGAACTTTCTTAGATTGGAGCAAGAGGAGATGAACTCGGTTAGATTGAACAAAGAGGGGACAAATTCCCTTACAGATTGGACCAAGAGGTGACGAACTCGGTTAGATTAGACCAATCTGGGACGAACTCTCTTAGATTGGACCAAGAGGAGCCGAAGTCGGTTAGACTGGACAAAGAGGAGGCGAACTCGGTTAGTTTAAACCAAGATGAGACGAACTCTCTTAGTTTGGACTAAGAGGAGATGAACTCTCTTGACTGGACCAAGAGGAGATGAACTCGGTTAAATTGGACAAAGACGAGGCGAACTCTCTTAGATTTGATCATGGGCAGATGAACTTGGTTAGATTGGATTAACTACAGACGAACACCCTTAGATTGGATGAAGAGGAGACGAACTTTCTTAGATTGGATCAAGAGGAGATGAACTCGGTTAGATTGAACAAAGAGGGTCCAAATTCCCATATAGATTGGACCAAGAGGAGACGAACTCGGTTAGATTAGACCAAAATAGGACGAAATCTCTTAGATTGGACCAAGAGGAGGTGAACTCGGTTTGACTGGACAAAGAGGAGGCGAACTCTCTTAGATTGGACGATGAGGACACGAACTCATTTAGATTGAACCAAGAGGTGACGAACTTGGATAGATTTGACGAAGAGGAGGAGAACTCTCTTAGATTGGACCAAGAGGAGACGAACTCTCTTAGAATGGAGCAAGAGAAGACGAACTCGGTCAGGTTGGACAAAGAGGAGACGAACTCTCTAAGATTGTACCAAGAGGAGACGAACTTGGTTAGATTAGACCAAGATGGGATGAACTCTCTAAGATTGGACGAAGAGGAGACGAACTATCTTAGATTGGAGCAAGAGAAGACGAACTCGGTCAGATTGGACAAAGAGGAGACGAACTCTCTAAGATTGTACCCAGAGGAGACGAACTCGGTTAGATTAGACCAAGATGGGATGAGCTCTCTTAGATTGGACGAAGAGGAGACGAACTCTCTTAGACTGGACCATGGGGAGGCGAAGTCGGTTAGATTGGATTAACTAGAGACGAACACCCTTAGATTGGTCGAAGAGGAGATGAACTTTCTTAGATTGGAGCAAGAGGAGATGAACTCGCTTAGATTGAACAAAGAGGGGACAAATTCCCTTATAGATTGGACCAAGAGGTGACGAACTCGGTTAGATTAGACCAATATGGGACGAACTCTCTTAGATTGGACCAAGAGGAGGCGAAGTCGGTTAGACTGGACAAAGACGAGGCGAACTCGGTTAGTTTAGACCAAGAGGAGACGAACTCTCTTAGTTTGGACTAAGAGGAGACGAACTCTCTTAGAATGGACCAAGAGGACACGAACTCGGTTAGATTGGACAAAGAGGAGGCGAACTCTCTTAGATTTGATCATGGGCAGACGAACTTGGTTAGATTGGATTAACTACAGACGAACACCCTTAGATTGGATGAAGAGGACACAAACTTTCTTAGATTGGATCAAGAGGAGATGAACTCAGTTAGATTGAACAAAGAGGGTAAAAATTCCCTTATAGATTGGACCAAGAGGAGACGAACTCGGTTAGATTAGACCAAAATAGGACGAACTCTCTTAGATTGGACCAAGAGGAGGTTAACTTGGTTTGACAGGACAAAGAGGAGGCGAACTCTCTTAGATTGGACGATGAGGACACGAACTCATTTAGATTGAACTAAGAGGTGACGAACTTGGATAGATTAGACGAAGAGGAGGGGAACTATCTTAAGTGGACCAAGAGGAGACGAACGCTCTTAGATTGGAGCGAGAGAAGACGAACTCGGTCAGATTGGACAAAGAGGAGACGAACTCTCTAAGATTGTACCAAGAGGAGACGAACTCGGTTAGATTAGACCAAGATGGGATGAACTCTCTAAGATTGGACGAAGAGGAGACGAACTATCTTAGATTGGAGCAAGAGAAGACGAACTCGGTCAGATTGGACAAAGAGGAGACGAACTCTCTAAGATTGTACCAAGAGGAGACGAACTCGGTTACATTAGACCAAGATGGGAAGAGCTCTCTTAGATTGGACGAAGAGGACACGAACTCGGTTAGATTGGACAAAGAGGAGGCGAACTCTCTTAGATTTGATCATGGGCAGACGAACTTGGTTAGATTGGATTAACTACAGACGAACACCCTTAGATTGGATGAAGAGGACACAAACTTTCTTAGATTGGATCAAGAGGAGATGAACTCGGTTAGATTGAACAAAGAGGGTACCAATTCCCATATAGATTGGACCAAGAGGAGACGAACTCGGTTAGATTAGACCAAAATAGGACGAACTCTCTTAGATTGGACCAAGAGGAGGTGAACTCGGTTTGACAGGACAAAGAGGAGGCGAACTCTCTTAGATTGGACGATGAGGACACGAACTCATTTAGATTGAACCAAGAGGTGACGAACTTGGATAGATTAGACGAAGAGGAGGGGAACTATCTTAAGTGGACCAAGAGGAGACGAACGCTCTTAGATTGGAGCGAGAGAAGACGAACTCGGTCAGATTGGACAAAGAGGAGATGAACTCTCTAAGATTGTACCAAGAGGAGACGAACTTGGTTAGATTAGACCAAGATGGGATGAACTCTCTAAGATTGGACGAAGAGGAGACGAACTATCTTAGATTGGAGCAAGAGAAGACGAACTCGGTCAGATTGGACAAAGAGGAGACGAACTCTCTAAGATTGTACCAAGAGGAGAAGAACTCGGTTAGATTAGACCAAGATGGGATGAGCTCTCTTAGATTGGACGAAGAGGAGACGAACTCTCTTAGGCTGGACCAAGGGGAGACGAAGTCGGTTAGATTGGATTAACTAGAGACGAACACCCTTAGATTGGTCGAAGAGGAGATGAACTTTCTTAGATTGGAGCAAGAGGAGATGAACTCGGTTAGATTGAACAAAGAGCGGACAAATTCCCTTATAGATTGGACCAAGAGGTGACGAACTCGGTTAGATTAGACCAATATGGGACGAACTCTCTTAGATTGGACCAAGAGGAGGCGAAGTCGGTTAGACTGGACAAAGAAGAGGCGAACTCGGTTAGTTTAGACCAAGATGAGACGAACTCTCTTAGTTTGGACTAAGAGGAGACGAACTCTCTTAGATTGGACCAAGAGGACACGAACTCGGTTAGATTGGACAAAGAGGAGGCGAACTCTCTTAGATTTGATCATGGGCAGACGAACTTGGTTAGATTGGATTAACTACAGACGAACACCCTTAGATTGGATGAAGAGGAGACGAACTTTCTTAGATTGGATCAAGAGGAGATGAACTCGGTTAGATTGAACAAAGAGGGTACAAATTCCCTTATAGATTGGACCAAGAGGAGACGAATTCGGTTAGATTAGACCAAAAAAGGACGAATTCTCTTAGATTGGACCAAGAGGAGGTGAACTCGGTTAGACTGGACAAAGAGGAGGCGAACTCTCTTAGATTGGACGATGAGGACACGAACTCATTTAGATTGGACCAAGAGGTGACGAACTTGGATAGATTAGACGAAGAGGAGGGGAACTCTCTTAGATTGGAGCAAGAGAAAACGAACTCGGTTAGATTAGACGAAGATGGGATGAACTCTCTTAGATTGGACGAAGAGGAGACGAACTCTCTTAGACTGGACGAAGGGGAGACGAAGTCGGTTAGATTGGATTAACTAGAGACGATCACCCTTAGATTGGTCGAAGAGGAGATGAACTTTCTTAGATTGGAGCAAGAGGAGATGAACTCAGTTAGATTGAACAAAGAGGGGACAAATTCCCTTACAGATTGGACCAAGAGGTGACGAACTCGGTTAGATTAGACCAATATGGGACGAACTCTCTTAGATTGGACCAAGAGGAGCCGAAGTCGGTTAGACTGGACAAAGAGGAGGCGAACTCGGTTAGTTTAAACCAAGTTGAGACGAACTCTCTTAGTTTGGACTAAGAGGAGACGAACTCTCTTAGATTGGACCAAAAGGAAACGAACTTGGTTAGATTGGACAAAGAGGAGGCGAACTCTCTTAGATTTGATCATGGGCAGACGAACTTGGTTAGATTGGATTAACTACAGACGAACACCCTTAGATTGGATGAAGAGGAGACGAACTTTCTTAGATTGGATCAAGAGGAGATGAACTCCGTTAGATTGAACAAAGAGGGTACAAATTTCCTTATAGATTGGACCAAGAAGAGACGAACTCGGTTAGATTAGACCAAAATAGGACGAACTCTCTTAGATTGGACCAAGAGGAGGTGAACTCGGTTAGACTGGACAAAGAGGAGGCGAACTCTCTTAGATTGGACGATGAGGACACGAACTCATTTAGATTGGACCAAGAGGTGACGAACTTGGATAGATTAGACGAAGAGGAGGGGAACTCTCTTAGATTGGACCAAGTAGAGACGAACTCTCTTAGATTGGAGCAAGAGAAGACGAACTCGGTCAGATTGGACAAAGAGGAGACGAACTCTCTAAGATTGTAACAAGACGAGAGGAACTAGGTTAGATTAGACCAAGATGGGATGAACTCTCTTAGATTGGACGAAGAGGAGACGAACTCTCTTAGACTGGACCAAGGGGAGACGAAGTCGGTTACATTTGTTTAACTAGAGACGAGCACCCTTAGATTGGTCGAAGAGGAGATGAACTTTCTTAGATTGGAGCAAGAGGAGATGAACTCGGTTAGATTGAACAAAGAGGGTACAAATTCCCTTATAGATTGGACCAAGAGGTGACGAACTCGGTTAGATTAGACCAATATGGGACGAACTCTCTTAGATTGGACCAAGAGGAGCCGAAGTCGGTTAGACTGGACAAAGAGGAGGCGAACTCGGTTAGTTTAGACCAAGATGAGACGAACTCTCTTAGTATGGACTAAGAGGAGACGAACTCTCTTAGATTGGCACAAGAGGAGACGAACTCGGTTAGATTGGACAAAGAGGAGGCGAAGTCTTTTAGATTTGATCATGGGCAGACGAACTTGGTTAGATTGGATTAACTACAGACGAACACCCTTAGATTGGATGAAGAGCAGACGAGCTTTCTTAGATTGGATCAAGAGGAGATGAACTCGATTAGATTGAACAAAGAGGGTACAAATTCCCTTATAGATTGGACCAAGAGGAGACGAACTCGGTTAGATTAGACCAAAATAGGGCGAAATCTCTTAGATTGGACCAAGAGGAGGTGAACTCGGTTTGACTGGACAAAGAGGAGGCGAACTCTCTTAGATTGGACGATGAGGACACGAACTCATTTAGATTGAACCAAGAGGTGACGAACTTGGATAGATTAGACGAAGAGGAGGGGAACTCTCTTAAGTGGACCAAGAGGAGAAGAACGCTCTTAGATTGGAGCAAGAGAAGACGAACTCAGTCAGATTGGACAAAGAGGAGACGAACTCTCTAAGATTGTACCAAGAGGAGACGAACTCGGTTAGATTAGACCAAGATGGGATGAACTCTCTAAGATTGGACGAAGAGGAGACGAACTATCTTAGTTTGGAGCAAGAGAAGACGAACTCGGTCAGATTGGACAAAGAGGGGACGAGCTCAGTTAGATTAGACCAAGATGGGATGAACTCTCTTAGATTGGACGAAGAGGAGACGAACTCTCTTAGACTGGACCAAGGGGAGACGAAGTTGGTTAGATTGGATTAACTAGAGACGAACACCCTTAGATTGGTCGAAGAGGAGATGAACTCTCTTAGATTGGAGCAAGAGGTGATGAACTCGCTTAGATTGAACAAAGAGGGGACAAATTACCTTATAGATTGGACCAAGAGGAGGCGAAGTCGGTTAGACTGGACAAAGACGAGGCGAACTCGGTTAGTTTAGACCAAGATGAGACGAACTCTCTTAGTTTGGACTAAGAGGAGACGAACTCTCTTAGATTGGACCAAGAGGACACGAACTCGGTTAGATTGGACAAAGAGGAGGCGAACTCTCTTAGATTTGATCATGGGCAGACGAACTTGGTTAGATTGGATTAACTACAGACGAACACCCTTAGATTGGATGAAGAGGAGACGAACTTTCTTAGATTGGATCAAGAGGAGATGAACTCGGTTAGATTAGACCAAAATAGGACGAACTCTCTTAGATTGGACCAAGAGGAGGTGAACTCGGTTAGACTGGACTAAGAGGGGACAAATTCCCTTATAGATTGGACCAAGAGGTGACGAACTCGGTTAGATTAGACCAATATGGGACGAACTCTCTTAGATTGGACCAAGAGGAGGCGAAGTCGGTTAGACTGGACAAAGAAGAGGCGAACTCGGTTAGTTTAGACCAAGATGAGACGAACTCTCTTAGTTTGGTCTAAGAGGAGACGAACTCTGTTAGATTGGACCACGAGGAGACGAACTCGGTTAGATTGGACAAAGAGGAGGCGAACTCTCTTAGATTTGATCATGGGCAGATGAACTGGGTTAGATTGGATTATCTACAAACGAACACCCTTAGATTGGATGAAGAGGAGACGAACTTTCTTAGATTGGATCAAGAGGAGATGAACTCGGTTAGATTGAACAAAGAGGGTACAAATTCCCTTATAGATTGGACCAAGAGGAGACGAACTCGGTTAGATTAGACCAAAATAGGACGAACTCTCTTAGATTGGACCAAGAGGAGGTGAACTCGGTTAGACTGGACAAAGAGGAGACGAACTCTCTTAGATTGGACGATGAGGATACGAACTCATTTAGATTGGACCAAGAGGTGACGAACTTGGATAGATTAGACGAAGAGGAGGGGAACTCTCTTAGATTGGACGAAGAGGAGACGAACTCTCTTAGATTGGAGCAAGAGAAGACGAACTCGGTCAGATTGGACAAAGAGGAGACGAACTCTCTAAGATTGTACCAAGAGGAGACGAACTTGGTTAGATTAGACAAAGATGGGATGAACTCTCTTAGATTGGACGAAGAGGAGACGAACTCTCTTAGACTGGACCAAGGGGAGACGAAGTCGGTTACATTGGTTTAACTAGAAACGAACACCCTTAGATTGGTCGAAGAGGAGATGAACTTTATTAGATTGTAGCAAGAGGAGATGAACTCGGTTAGATTGAACAAAGAGGGTACAAATTCCCTTATAGATTGGACCAAGAGGTGGCGAACTCGGTTAGATTAGACCAATATGGGACGAACTCTCTTAGATTGGACCAAGAGGAGGCGAAGTCGGTTATACTGGACAAAGAGGAGGCGAACTCGGTTAGTTTAGACCAAGATGAGACGAACTCTCTTAGTATGGACTAAGAGGAGACGAACTCTCTTAGATTGGACCAAGAGGAGACGAACTCGGTTAGATTAGACCAAGATGGGATGAACTCTCTTAGATTGGACGAAGAGGAGACGAACTCTCTTAGACTGGACCAAGGGGAGACGAAGTCGGTTAGATTGGATTAACTAGAGACGAACATCCTTAGAATGGTCGAAGAGGAGATGAACTTTATTAGATTGGAGCACGAGGAGATGAACTCAGTTAGATTGAACAAAGAGGGGACAAATTCCCTTATAGATTGGACCAAGAGGTGACGAACTCGGTTAGATTAGACCAATATGGGACGAACTCTCTTAGGATTGACCAAGGGGAGGTGAAGTCAGTAAAGTCGGTGAGACTGGACAAAGAGGAGGCGAACTCGGTTAGTTTAGACCAAGATGAGACGAAATCTCTTAGTTTGGACAATGAGGAGACGAACTCTCTTAGATTGGACCAAGAGGAGACGAACTCGGTTAGATTGGACAAAGAGGAGGCGAACTCTCTTAGATTTGATTATGGGCAGACGAATTTGGTTAGATTGGATTAACTACAGACGAACACCCTTAGATTGGATGAAGAGGAGATGTACTTTCTTAGATTGGATCAAGAGGAGATGAACTCGGTTAGATTGAACATAGAGGGTACAAATTCCCATATAGATTGGACCAAGAGGAGACGAACTCTCTTAGATTGGAGCAAGAGAAGACGAACTCGGTCAGATTGGACAAAGAGGAGATGAACTCGGTTAGATTAGACCAAGATGGGATGAACTCTCTTAGATTGGATGAAGAGGAGACGAACTCTCTTAGACTAGACCAAGGGGAGACGAAGTCGGTTAGATTGGATTAACTAGAGACGAACACCCTTAGATTGGTCGAAGGGGAGAGGAACTCGGTTAGATTAGACCAAAATAGGACGAACTTTCTTAGATTGGACCAAGAGGAGGTGAACTCGGTTAGACTGGACAAAGAGGAGGCGAACTCTCTTAGATTGGACGATGAGGATACGAACTCACTTAGATTGGACCAAGAGGTGACGAACTAGGATAGATTAGACGAAGAGGAGGGGAACTCTCTTAGATTGGACCAAGAGGAGACGAACTCGGTTAGATTAGACCAAAATAGGACGGACTCTCTTAGATTGGACCAAGAGGAGGTGAACTCGGTTAGACTGGACAAAGAGGAGGCGAACTCTCTTAGATTGGACGATGAGGATACGAACTCATTTAGATTGGACCAAAAGGTGACGAACTCGGTTAGATTAGACAAATATGGGAAGAACTCTCTTAGATTGGACCAAGAGGAGCCGAAGTCGGTTAGACTGGACAAAGAGGAGGCGAACTCGGTTAGTTTAGACCAAGATGAGACGAACTCTCTTAGTTTGGACTAAAAGGAGACGAACTCTCTTAGATTGGACCAAGAGGAGACGAACTCGCTTAGATTGGACAAAGAGGTGGCGAACTCTCTTAGATTTGATCATGGGCAGACGAACTTGGTTAGATTGGATTAACTACAGACGAACACCCTTAGATTGGATGAAGAGGAGACGAACTTTCTTAGATTGGATCAAGAGGAGATGAACTCGGTTAGATTGAACATAGAGGGTACAAATTCCCATATAGATTGGACCAAGAGGAGACGAACTCGGTTAGATTAGACCAAAATAGGACGAACTCTCTTAGATTGGACCAAGAGGAGACGAACTCGGTTAGATTGGACAAAGAGGAGGCGAACTCTCTTAGATTTGATTATGGGCAGACGAATTTGGTTAGATTGGATTAACTACAGACGAACACCCTTAGATTGGATGAAGAGGAGACGAACTTTCTTAGATTGGATCAAGAGGAGATGAACTCGGTTAGATTGAACATAGAGGGCACAAATTCCCATATAGATTGGACCAAGAGGAGACGAACTCTCTTAGATTGGAGCAAGAGAAGACGAACTCGGTCAGATTGGACAAAGAGGAGACGAACTCGGTTAGATTAGACCAAGATGGGATGAACTCTCTTAGATTGGACGAAGAGGAGACGAACTCTCTTAGACTAGACCAAGGGGAGACGAAGTCGGTTAGATTGGATTAACTAGAGACGAACACCCTTAGATTGGTCGAAGGGGAGAGGAACTCGGTTAGATTAGACCAAAATAGGACGAACTTTCTTAGATTGGACCAAGAGGAGGTGAACTCGGTTAGACTGGACAAAGAGGAGGCGAACTCTCTTAGATTGGACGATGAGGATACGAACTCACTTAGATTGGACCAAGAGGTGACGAACTAGGATAGATTAGACGAAGAGGAGGGGAACTCTCTTAGATTGGACCAAGAGGAGACGAACTCGGTTAGATTAGACCAAAATTGGACGGACTCTCTTAGATTGGACCAAGAGGAGGTGAACTCGGTTAGACTGGACAAAGAGGAGGCGAACTCTCTTAGATTGGACGATGAGGATACGAACTCATTTAGATTGGACCAAAAGGTGACGAACTCGGTTAGATTAGACAAAGATGGGAAGAACTCTCTTAGATTGGACCAAGAGGAGCCGAAGTCGGTTAGACTGGACAAAGAGGAGGCGAACTCGGTTAGTTTAGACCAAGATGAGACGAACTCTCTTAGTTTGGACTAAAAGGAGACGAACTCTCTTAGATTGGACCAAGAGGAGACGAACTCGCTTAGATTGGACAAAGAGGTGGCGAACTCTCTTAGATTTGATCATGGGCAGACGAACTTGGTTAGATTGGATTAACTACAGACGAACACCCTTAGATTGGATGAAGAGGAGACGAACTTTCTTAGATTGGATCAAGAGGAGATGAACTCGGTTAGATTGAACATAGAGGGTACAAATTCCCATATAGATTGGACCAAGAGGAGACGAACTCGGTTAGATTAGACCAAAATAGGACGAACTCTCTTAGATTGGACCAAGAGGAGGTGAACTCGGTTAGACTGGACAAAGAGGAGGCGAACTCTCTTAGATAGGACGATGAGGATACGAACTCATTTAGATTGGACCAAGAGGTGACGAACTTGGATAGATTAGACGAAGAGGAGGGGAACTCTCTTAGATTGGACCAAGAGGAGACGAACTCGGTTAGATTAGACCAAAATAGGACGAACTCTCTTAGATTGGACCAAGAGGAGGTGAACTCGGTTAGACTGGACAAAGAGGAGGCGAACTCTCTTAGATTGGACGATGAGGATACGAACTCATTTAGATTGGACCAAGAGGTGACGAACTTGGATAGATTAGACGAAGAGGAGGGGAACTCTCTTAGATTGGACCAACTGGAGACGAACTCGGTCAGATCGGACAAAGAGGAGACGAACTCCCTAAGATTGTACCAAGAGGAGACGAACTCGGTTAGATTAGACCAAGATGGGATGAACTCTCTTAGATTGGACGAAGAGGAGACGAACTCTCTTAGATTGGACCAAGGGGAGACGAAGTCGGTTAGATTGGTTTAACTAGAGACGAACACCCTTAGATTGGTCGAAGAGGAGATTAACTTTCTTAGATTGGAGCAAGAGGAGATGAACTCGGTTAGATTGAACAAAGAGGGTACAAATTCCCTTATAGATTGGACCAAGAGGTGACGAACTCGGTTAGATTAGACCAATATGGGACGAACTCTCTTAGATTGGACCAAGAGGAGCCGAAGTCGGTTAGACTGGACAAAGAGGAGGCGAACTCGGTTAGTTTAGACCAAGATGAGACGAACTCTCTTAGTATGGACTAAGAGGAGACGAACTCTCTTAGATTGGCCGAAGAGGAGACGAACTCGGTTAGATTGGACAAAGAGGAGGCGAACTCTCTTAGATTTGATCATGGGCAGACGAACTTGGTTTGAATGGATTAACTACAGACGAACACCCTTAGATTGGATGAAGAGGAGACGAACTTTCTTAGATTGGATCAAGAGGAGATGAACTCGGTTAGATTGAACAAAGAGGGTACAAATTCCCTTATAGATTGGACCAAGAGGAGACGAACTCGGTTAGATTAGACCAAAATAGGACGAACTCTCTTAGATTGGACCAAGAGGAGGTGAACTCGGTTAGACTGGACAAAGAGGAGCGGAACGCTCTTAGATTTGATCATGGACAGACGAACTTGGTTAGATTGGATTAACTACAGACGAACACCCTTAGATTGGATGAAGAGGAGACGAACTTTCTTAGATTGGATCAAGAGGAGACGAACTCGGTTAGATTGAACAAAGAGGGTACAAATTCCCTTATAGATTGGACCAAGAGGAGACGAACTCGGTTAGATTAGGCCAAAATAGGACGAACTCTCTTAGATTGGACCAAGAGGAGGTGAACTCGGTTAGACTGGACAAAGAGGAGGCGAACTCTCTTAGATTGGACGATGAGGATACGAACTCATTTAAATTGGACCAAGAGGTGACGAACTTGGATAGATTAGACGAAGAGGAGGAGAACTCTCTTAGATTGGACCAAGAGGAGACGAACTCTCTTAGATTGGAGCAAGAGAAGACGAACTCGGTAAGATCGGACAAAGAGGAGACGAACTCCCTAAGATTGTACCAAGAGGAGACGAACTCGGTTAGATTAGACCAAGATGGGATGAACACTCTTAGATTGGACGAAGAGTAGACGAACTCTCTTAGACAGGACCAACGGGAGACGAAGTTGGTTAGATTGGATTAACTAGAGACGAACACCCTTAGATTGGTCGAAAAGGAGATGAACTTTCTTATATTGGAGCAAGAGGAGATGAACTCGGTTAGATTGAACAAAGAGGGGACAAATTCCCTTATAGATTGGACCAAGAGGTGACGAACTGGTTAGATTAGACCAATATGGGACGAACTCTCTTAGATTGGACCAAGAGGAGGCGAAGTCGGTGAAGTCGGTGAGACTGGACAAAGTGGAGGCGAACTCGGTTAGTTTAGACCAAGATGAGACAAACTCTCTTAGTTTGGACAAAGAGGAGACGAACCCTCTTAGATTGGACCGAGAGGAGACGAACTCGGTTAGATTGGACAAAGAGGAGACGAACTTTCTTAGATTTGATCACGGGCAGACGAATTTGGTTAGATTGGATTAACTACAGACGAACACCCTTAGATTGGATGAAGATGCGACGAACTTTCTTAGATTGGATCAAGAGGAGATGAACTCGGTTAGATTGAACAAAGAGGGTACAAATTCCCATATAGATTGGACCAAGAGGTGACGAACTCGGTTAAATTAGACCAAAATAGGACGAACTCTCTTAGATTGGACCAAGAGGAGGCGAACTCGGTTAGACTGGACAAAGAGGAGGCGAACTCTCTTAGATTGGACGATGAGGACACGAACTCATTTAGATTGGACCAAGAGGTGACGAACTTGGATAGATTAGACGAAGAGGAGGGGAACTCTCTTAGATTGGACCAAGAGGAGACGAACTCTCTTAGATTGGAGCAAGAGAAGACGAACTCGGTCAGATTGGACAAAGAGGAGACGAACTCTCTAAGATTGTACCAAGAGGAGACGAACTCGGTTAGATTAGACAAAGATGGGATGAACTCTCTTAGATTGGACGAAGAGGAGACGAACTCTCTTATACTGGACCAAGGGGAGACGAAGTCGGTTAGATTGGATTAACTAGAGACGAACACCCTTAGATTGGTCGAAGAGGAGATGAACTTTCTTAGATTGGAGCAAGAGGAGATGAACTCGGTTAGATTGAACAAAGAGGGGACAAATTCCCTTATAGATTGGACAAAGAGGTGACGAACTCGGTTAGATTAGACCAATATGGGACGAACTCTCTTAGATTGGACCAAGAGGAGCCGAACTCGGTTAGACTGGACAAAGAGGAGCCGAACTCGGTTAGTTTAGACCAAGATGAGACGAACTCTCTTAGTTTGGACTAAGAGGAGACGAACTCTCTTAGATTGGACCAAGAGGAAACGAACTCGGTTAGATTGGACAAAGAGGAGGCGAACTCTCTTAGATTTGATCATGGGCAGACGAACTTGGTTAGATTGGATTAACTACAAACGAGCACCCTTAGATTGGATGAAGAGGAGACGTACTTTGTTAGATTGGATCAAGAGGAGATGAACTCGGTTAGATTGAACAAAGAGGGTACAAATTCCCTTTTAGATTGGACCAAGAGGAGACGAACTCGGTTAGATTAGACCAAAATAGAACGAACTCTCTTAGATTGGACCAAGAGGAGGTGAACTCGGTTAGACTGGACAAAGAGGAGGCAAACTCTCTTAGATTGGACGATGAGGATACGAACTCATTTAGATTGGACCAAGAGGTGACGAACTTGGATAGATTAGACGAAGAGGAGGGGAACTCTCTTAGATTGGACCAAGAGGAGACGAACTCGGTTAGATTAGACCAAGATGGGATGAACTCTCTTAGATTGGACGAAGAGGAGACGAACTCTCTTAGATTGGACCAAGGGGAGACGAAGTCGGTTACATTGGTTTAACTAGAGACGAACACCCTTAGATTGGTCGAAGAGGAGATGAACTTTCTTAGATTGGAGCAAGAGGAGATGAACTCGGTTAGATTGAACAAAGAGGGTACAAATTCCCTTATAGATTGGACCAAGAGGTGACGAACTCGGTTAGATTAGACCAATATGGGACGAACTCTCTTAGATTGGACCAAGAGGAGCTGAAGTCGGTTAGACTGGACAAAGAGGAGGCGAACTCGGTTAGCTTAGACCAAGATGAGACGAACTCTCTTAGTATGGACTAAGAGGAGACGAACTCTCTTAGATTGGCCCAAGAGGAGACGAACTCGGTTAGATTGGACAAAGAGGAGGCGAACTCTCTTAGATTTGATCATGGGCAGACGAATTTGGTTAGATTGGATTAACTACAGACGAACACCCTTAGATTGGATGAAGATGAGACGAACTTTCTTAGATTGGATCAAGAGGAGATGAACTCGGTTAGATTGAACAAAGAGGGTACAAATTCCCTTATAGATTGGACCAAGAGGAGACGAACTTTCTTAGATTGCATCAAGAGGTGATGAACTCGGTTAGATTGAACAAAGAGGGTACAAATTCCCTTATAGATTGGACCAAGAGGAGACGAACTCGGTTAGATTAGGTCAAAATAGGACGAACTCTCTTAGATTGGACCAAGAGGAGGTGAACTCAGTTAGACTGGACAAAGAGGAGGCGAACTCTCTTAGATTGGACGATGAGGATACGAACTCATTTAAATTGGACCAAGAGGTGACGAACTTGGATAGATTAGACGAAGAGGAGGAGAACTCTCTTAGATTGGACCAAGAGGAGACGAACTCTCTTGGATTGGAGCAAGAGAAGACGAACTCGGTAAGATCGGACAAAGAGGAGACGAACTCCCTAAGATTGTACCAAGAGGAGACGAACTCGGTTAGATTAGACCAATATGGGATGAACTCTCTTAGATTGGACGAAGGGGTGACGAACTCTCTTAGACAGGACCAACGGGAGACGAAGTCGGTTAGATTGGATTAACTAGAGACGAACACCCTTAGATTGGTCGGAAAGGAGATGAACTTTCTTACATTGGAGCAAGAGGAGATGAACTCGGTTAGATTGAACAAAGAGGGGACAAATTCCCTTATAGATTGGACCAAGAGGTGACGAACTCGGTTAGATTAGACCAATATGGGACGAACTCTCATAGATTGGACCAAGAGGAGGCGAAGTCGGCGAAGTCGGTGAGACTGGACAAAGTGGAGGCAAACTCGGTTAGTTTAGACCTAGATGAGACGAACTCTCTTAATTTGGACAAAGAGGAGACGAACTCTCTTAGATTGGACCAAGAGGAGACGAACTCGGTTAGATTGGACAAAGAGGAGACGAACTTTCTTAGATTTGATCATGGGCAGACGAATTTGGTTTGATTGGATTAACTACAGACGAACACCCTTAGATTGGATGAAGATGAGACGAACTTTGTTAGATGGTATCAAGAGGAGATGAACTCGGTTAGATTGAACAAAGAGGGTACAAATTCCCATATAGATTGGACCAAGAGGAGATGAACTCGGTTAAATTAGACCAAAATAGGACGAACTCTCTTAGATTGGACCAAGAGGAGGCGAACTCGGTTAGACTGGACAAAGAGGAGGCGAGCTCTCTTAGATTGGACGATGAGGACACGAACTCATTTAGATTGGACCAAGAGGTGACGAACTTGGATAGATTAGACGAAGAGGAGGAGAACTCTCTTAGATTGGACCAAGAGGAGACGAACTCTCTTAGATTGGAGCAAGAGAAGACGAACTCGGTAAGATTGGACAAAGAGGAGACGAACTCCCTAAGATTGTACCAAGAGGAGACGAACTCGGTTAGATTAGACCAATATGGGATGAACTCTCTTAGATTGGACGAAGAGGAGACGAACTCTCTTAGACAGGACCAACGGGAGACGAAGTCGGTTAGATTGGATTAACTAGAGACGAACACCCTTAGATTGGTCGGAAAGGAGATGAACTTTCTTACATTGGAGCAAGAGGAGATGAACTCGGTTAGATTGAACAAAGAGGGGACAAATTCCCTTATAGATTGGACCAAGAGGTGACGAACTCGGTTAGATTAGACCAATATGGGACGAACTCTCATAGATTGGACCAAGAGGAGGCGAAGTCGGCGAAGTCGGTGAGACTGGACTAAGTGGAGGCGAGCTCGGTTAGTTTAGACCTAGATGAGACGAACTCTCTTAGTTTGGACAAAGAGGAGACGAACTCTCTTAGATTGGACCAAGAGGAGACGAACTCGGTTAGATTGGACAAAGAGGAGACGAACTTTCTTAGATTTGATCATGGGCAGACGAATTTGGTTAGATTGGATTAACTACAGACAAACACCCTTAGATTGGATGAAGATGAGACGAACTTTATTAGATGGTATCAAGAGGAGATGAACTCTGTTAGATTGAACAAAGAGGGTACAAATTCCCATATAGATTGGACCAAGAGGAGACGAACTCGGTTAAATTAGACCAAA
>JAPVXF010000172.1:7500-10000 GCA_030064385.1 Melaleuca quinquenervia
CGATCCGCTCGTTCATGGATCGTGGCCGGATCGATCCGCAGGATCATGGATCATGGCCGGGATCGATCCGCCCGATCATGGATCGTGGCCGGGATCGATCCGATCGATCATGGATCGATCCGCGGGATCATGGATCATGGCGGGGATCGATCCCCCCCGATCATGGATCGTGGCCGGATCGATCCGCAGGATCATGGATCATGGATCATGGCCGGGATCGATCCGCGGGATCATGGATCATGGATCATGGCCGGGATCGATCCGCGGGATCATGGATCATGGCGGGGATCGATCCCCCCCGATCATGGATCGTGGCCGGATCGATCCGTAGGATCATGGATCATGGCCGGGATCGATCCGCCCGATCATGGATCGTGGCCGGGATCGATCCGCCCGATCATGGATCGTGGCCGTGATCGATCCGCCCGATCATGGATCGTGGCCGTGATCGATCCGATCGATCATGGATCGTGGCCGGGATCGATCCGCCCGATCATGGATCGTGGCCGGGATCGATCCGCCCGATCATGGATCGTGGCCGGGATCGATCCGATCGATCATGGATGGATCCGCGGGATCATGGATCATGGCGGGGATCGATCCCCCCGATCATGGATCGTGGCCGGGATCGATCCGACCGATCATGGATCGCGGCCGGATCGATCCGCCGGATCATGGATCGTGGCCGGATCGATCCGCGGGATCATGGATCGTGGCGGGGATCGATCCGCCCGATCATGGATCGCGGCCGGATCGATCCGCCGGATCATGGATCGTGGCCGGATCGATCCGCGGGATCATGGATCGTGGCGGGGATCGATCCGCCCGATCATGGATCGTGGGTGGGATCGATCCGCTCGATCATGGATCGATCCGCGGGATCATGGATCATGGCGGGGATCGATCCCCCCGATCATGGATCGTGGCCCGATCGTGGATCGTGGCCGGGGTCGATCCGCGGGATCATGCATCATGGCCGGGATCGATCCGTCCGATCATGGATCGATCCGCGGGATCATGGATCGTGGCGGGGATCGATCCCCCCGATCATGGATCGTGGCTTGGATCGATCCGCGGGATCATGGATCGTGGCCGGGATCGATCCGTCCGATCATGGATCGATCCGCGGGATCATGGATCGTGGCGGGGATCGATCCCCCCGATCATGGATCGTGGCTTGGATCGATCCGCGGGATCATGGATCGTGGCGTGATCGATCCGTCCGATCATGGATCGATCCGCGGGATCTTGGATCATGGCGGGGATCGATCCGCGGGATCATGGATCGTGGCCGGATCGATCCCCCCGATCATGGATCGTGGCCGGATCGATCCCCCCGATCATGGATCGTGGCTTGGATCGATACGCGGGATCATGGATCGTGGCCGGATCGATCCGCCCGTTCATGGATCGTGGCCGCGATCGATCCGCGGGATCATGGATCGTGGCTTGGATCGATCCGCCCGTTCATGGATCGTGGCCGCGATCGATCCGCGGGATCATGGATCGTGGCTTGGATCGATCCGCCCGTTCATGGATCGTGGCCGCGATCGATCCGCGGGATCATGGATCGTGGCTTGGATCGATCCGCCCGTTCATGGATCGTGGCCGCGATCGATCCGCCCGGTCATGGATCGTGGCCGGGATCGATCCGCCCGTTCATGGATCGTGGCCGCGATCGATCCGCCCGGTCATGGATCGTGGCCGGGATCGATCCGCCCGTTCATGGATCGTTCATGGATCGCAGCCCCGGTCGTTCAGTGCTGGTGGACTTCCGAGGGTCGTCTCTCAGTCCGGGATAAAATCGATCGTGGCCCGCTCGTCCATGGTCGATCCGGGGTCACGACCCGATCGTCCTTGGTAGCTCCCGGGTCACGACCCGATCGTCCATGGTCGATCCCGGGTCACGACCCGATCGTCCGTGGTCGATCCCGGGTCACGGCTCGCTCGTCCACCGGCGATCACGGATCATGTCCCGCTCACCTGCCCGTATCGTGGCCTGGGTCCATGGTCGATCCGGTTTCGTCTTCCCCTCGTCCATCGCAGCAACATGGACATCGATCGACCTCGGTCAACATGTGGCACCGAGTTTGCCACAACTCAAAAAGGGCATCAAAAAGTCACGCCTCAATGAACTTGGACAAGTCACGTACATGGCCCGATTTCTACTTCGCCGATCGTTTCTCATCCGATTTGATCCATTCTTCTTCCTAAATGTTGTTTGAAAAATTATTTTTCAACTTCCAACTTATTTTTCTAATTTTCTGCATTTTTTCAAATTTTCGGTATTTTTTCAAAAAAAAAAGTATCAAAAAAAAAAAAACCAGCCGTCCCCCAAAAAAATTTCTAACTCCACCATAATTTAGTTCACATTTTTCTAAGCATCCCTGCAAAAAATCTCATGAAAATTCAATTTCTACAATTTTTTAGAGACGTGGTGCCATCTCAAGCATGGTGAATGTCTCCTCCTGCTGGGAGGAAAAGTGCTCATAAGGCTCTT
>JAPVXF010000172.1:15000-25000 GCA_030064385.1 Melaleuca quinquenervia
CTAAGGGTGACCAACTCAGTTCCATGGGAAGGAAGTTTCAACCTGAAGAAGCTTATGCCCGACGTCCAGGGAAGGAAGTTGTTGACCAAGGCATCTTGCTGGGCGAGAACGAGCAGGCACTGCAGTCCTCAGGGCCAGGACCAGCGAGAGGGCTCGAGGAGAGAGTGGACCAGGCCAGGAGGACTATGCAGGGAGGGGCGTTGACTGGATCTGTGGACGACACACTGACCCAAGCAGGTCAGCTTCGTCCAACGTCTTCAGCCCACACAGATGCAGTGGCCTTCGTGGTCAAGCCCGCACGGGGAGGTGAAGCCCAGCGGTCTAGCGGTCCTTCTATTTACCAGGCCCAACTCAGCATAATTGAGGCAGGATTTCAGACAGCCCACGTGGTGCATCAGGCCAGTGACCGGGTAACCCAGCAGAAAGCCACAGTGGGCTCGGCCCAATCTCGTTTACCAGGGGAGGACGACCGAGTGTTGCGGCCTGTTGCCCCTGGGCAGTCCAGCCACGTTGAGAGTCCACTCCAAAACCAAAACCGGAATGAAATATCTGGACCTTGGGCCGAAAAGAAACAGGGAGCCAGTTCCAGCCCGCCCCCTCTTGGGGACCAGCAGACTCAAACCCGCCAAGAGGCCGGACCCAACACCCATGAAGAGCAGACCGGCCTCATCCCTTCGGACCGGCAGGAAAATAGCGGCGATCGTCTATTTGGCCAGACCGATTGCAGCCCACCCATCCGAGATGCCTCGCAAGCCACCATAGCGATTTCTCTTGCCGGTTCAACCCAATTGGAAGACGATGCGGCTGATGTTGACGAGCTCACGACTAATCTTCAGCCGGTTGTCGTTGGACTCCCAGCGATTCAGCCCCAAATACCTCATAGACCGGGCAAAACCACTAAATCCTCGCCTTTCTTCTTTGATGACCTGGATGAGGATGTTGGTGGGGATCAAGGTGGAGGTTGGGAAACAGTGCAAACCAGAAAAAAGAAGGTGAAAAAAGGCAAAAAGAAGAATGGGAAGAAGGGGAAAAGGCAACCGATTGTGAAGACGGGTGAGACTTCCTCCCCGGTAGACTTATCTTCTAGCTCTTCTGATGAGGAGAGGAGCGACATAGAGGCTGATGGGGGCCAGCAGGCACCTGTACACCGACCCCCAGGCATCCCCACCGGAGTATCCACGAGGTCTGGACTCCAGGCCAAGACCAGGTAGGCCTTCACACCTCTCTTGTATATATGTCCATAGGAGCTTGGAATATTAGGGGTGTGATAGGTTCTTTACGGCAGGCGGAGGTTAGACACCTCATTAGGAGTCATAATCTGTGCTGTTTGGGTATCATAGAGACTAAGGCTACTGAGCCTCTTTTTGCTGGGATTTCTGTACATATTGTTCCCGGATGGTCATGGTTGGCCAATTATAGCTACTCTGATCAGGGGAGGATATGGTTTGGATGGAATCCTTTGATGGTAGATTTCTGTTTAGTAGAGAGTTCATCTCAGGCCATTCATGGCCGACTTAGATGGTTGTCTTCTGGATCTTCGTGTGCTTTATCTATTATCTATGGCGAGCACACGTTTACTGCGAGGCGGGAGCTTTATCATGATTTGGTTCGATTGGGTAGAGATTATACTGAGGTCCCGTGGTTGGTGGCCGGGGATTTCAATGCGGTCCGATACCCATCGGATAGGCTTGGTGGAGCTTCCACATGGATAGGATCGGAGAATGACCTGCATCAGTTCCTGTCCGAGGCTGAGTTGGAGGATCTGAGGTGTGTCGGGTGCCGATACACATGGTCTACTTCTGAGGGCTCGGCAAGGAATCAGAGGAAGATAGACAGGGCGGTGGTCAACCAGCAGTGGAGCTCGGTTTATTCATTCTCTGAAGCTAACTTCCTCCCGCCAGGTATTTCTGATCACTCTCCTATGATCATCAGGGTGGTACCTGAGGTACATGTTCGTCGGCCGTTCAAGTTCTTTGACTTTTGGATGACCGACCCGCGTTTTATGGACATGGTTGCCCAAGTGTGGGCCACTCCAGTCAGAGGCTCACTTATGTTCCAGCTTTGCACTAAGCTGAAGCTAATGAAGGCTCGGTTGAAGGAATTCAATCGGGATTCCTACTCAGACATCTCGAACCGTACCAGGACGGCTCGGGAGCGGCTTAGTATGGTTCAGCTAGCCCTTCAGGAGGATCCATTCAGTGTGGCCCTAGCCCAGGAGGAGAGGGATGCCACGGTCGAGTTCTCCACACTTAGACTACAGGAGGAGGCTTTCTATCGCCAGAAGTCTCGCGTCCGGTGGTTGAAGGAAGGAGATCAGAACACTAAATTCTTCCACCAGACGGTGAAGAATAGGCAGCTAGCCAATAGGATCATCTCGGTGGTGGATGATCAGGGAGATCGGGTGACGGAGCCGGACCGGATTGGAGATGTCTTCGTCTCGTACTACGGGCGCCTCTTCTCTTCTATGGGACCACCGGATCGACCTACTCCCCAGGACATCAGGGCGGTCCTCTCTCGCACACTGGAGGATAGCCAGGTTAGTAGCCTATCGTGTCCTTTTACTGAGCTAGAGATACGTACTACCTTATTTTCACTTGCCTCGGGGAAAGCCCCGGGACCGGATGGGTTTACGGTGGAGTTCTTTAGGCAGTCTTGGGATATAGTGGGGCCACTGGTTACGGCTGCTATTATGGATTTCTTGAGTTCTGGATGCTTGTTGAGGCAGATTAATACCACTATTATAGCTCTAGTCCCCAAGGTTCCTAATGCATCGTCGGTTAGCGACTATAGGCCCATTGCATGTTGTAATACTATTTACAAGTGCATTACTAAGTTGCTAGCCAATCGAGTGGCATCGGTGTTGCCTTCCATCATCAGTCCATCTCAGAATGCCTTTGTCAAAGGCCGGCGGATTAGCGATAACATTATGTTAGCCCAGGAGTTATTTTGTGACTTCCATCATGACCCATACTCCCCGAAGTGCGCTATGAAGGTGGATTTTAGGAAGGCCTATGACACGGTTGACTGGGGTTTCTTGGAGTCCACCTTAGTTGCTTTTGGGTTTCCGGATTATCTGGTAGCGTTGATTATGACATGTGTTAGAACCCCCAAGTTCTCCATCTCTATTAATGGGGAGCTTAAGGGTTTCTTCTCTAGCTCGAGGGGCCTCAGGCAGGGTGATCCCATCTCGCCTTATCTCTTCACTCTGGTCATGGAGGTCTTCTCAGGCATCATTGCGAGGCAGGCGGCGTTACCAGGGTACCAGTTCTATTGGAGGTGCAGGTCGACTGGGTTGACTCATCTATTCTTCGCCGACGACGTACTACTATTCAGTGGAGCGGACGTGGCATCGGTGGGACTCATGAAGACGGCCTTCACCATGTTCTCCCAGTGGTCGGGATTGGAGCCGAACTTGGAGAAGAGTGAGGTCTATATCTCTGGAGGGTCGGCGGATCTTCGAGAGGCTATAGTGGATCTACTCGGGTTCAGGATGGGCGCCCTTCCATTCCGTTACTTAGGGGTCCCAGTGATATCCGGTCGATTGGGGATGGCAGATTGTGTCTCCCTAGTCAACAGGATCACAAGACGGGCGCAGGCGTGGACTCAGAGATTCCTATCCTTCGCGGGACGGCTACAGCTTGTCAGGTCAGTCCTCCATGCTATTCAGGTGTACTGGTCTGGAGTCTTCATGTTACCATGTTCAGTTATAGAGTTGATTGAGCGGGTACTTAGGCAGTTCCTATGGAAAGGCCCTGAGCTTGGACCGGGGGGAGCCAAGGTAGCATGGGTGGACGTTTGTTTACCCAAGGAGGAGGGGGGCTTAGGTATTAGGCGCCTTAGGGAGAGTAATAGGGCGGCTATGCTTAAGCACATATGGACCCTTTTTGTAGATAGGGAGTCGTTGTGGTGTAGGTGGATCCACTCGGTCTTCCTTGGTAGACACAGTTTTTGGGTGGCTAAGCCACCGACTTTTTGTTCCTGGGCTTGGAAGAGGATTATTGAGCTTGGGCAGGAGTTCAGGCATATGTTCCGATGGGGAGTGGGGGATGGGAGGATCATCTCTTTATGGTTTGATCACTGGCATGACAGTGGTCCGCTATACATGTTATATACCGACCGGGACATCTACCGCACCGGTCTATCCAGGAAGGCCACGCTGGCCGATCTTTTTGTGGCTCGAGGACGGGATCCTACTATCTTACATGTGTTGGGACCGCTTCCTGTTTTGGCTGACCGACGTGACTGCTTTCGGTGGTTGGGGGACTCTTCCGGCACTTTCTCCGTGGCATCCGCATGGAGTGTTGTTCGTCCGAGGGGTCCGAGAGTTCCATGGTCTTCCTTCATATGGAACGAGGCGATCATTCCGCGGCATCAGTTCCACCTGTGGATTATGACGAGGAACAGGCTACCCACTCAGGTATTCCTGTTATCTTCTGGTAGGATAGAGGAGGGTTCGTGTGTCTTTTGCCATGCTAGGCCGGACTCCATAGACCATCTCTTCTTCGGATGCCGGGTTACCGCTGGGCTTGCTTCATTCTGGGCCCAGAATTGTCAGATTTCTTGGAGACAGGGATCGTGGCAGGACACGCTCGAGTGGGCTATAGGACACATATCTGGCAATCACTTCCATCAGAGTATTGCCAGATTCTCCCTGGGAGCCCTATGCCATATCATATGGAAGACACGGAATGACGCCTTATTCCGTAATTGCCGAGTCTTCGTTCCCGCTATGAAGACGAAGCTTGTCATGATGGTCAGAGACAGAGCCAGATTGTACCAGCCTGTCAGCGACACTCCCCGCAATAGGCGGGTCCAGGTGAGGTGGCAGATTGACCCCTCCATTTTTTGTGATAGCTGATTTATTTAGTCTTCACTAGTTAGAGCTTTATGTACTTTAGCCATTTGGCTTATTGGCCACTGTTTAGGCCGTCCATCGATTAGATGATGTATTTAGGCGTCCTCCTTTGGATGTACTTTTGCTTTCTTGGTACCCTTGCACTCACACATCTATTGTAGTGTTGAGTGTGAGTTTTGTGGTACCAAGACATACGCCTTGTACAGCTTTGCATGGTAAAATCTATATAATACTTACTTTTACCAAAAAAAAAAACAACTGCGAAAGCATATAGGATTTTGCCATTTTCGGCCCACCCACGCCTGGTGTACGGACATAATCTCTCCACGCGGGTTACTGTTCATCCTGGGCAGCAAGGTGGCCGGCAAGGGAAATCGCTGATTGCCGGAGCTCCGGTGGTCCGTTGGGGCTGATTTTCGGAGGGGAGGTGCCTCTCTCACCGATCTACAACCCCTCCGAACGGCGTCAACAAATTCGATCTGAGCCAAAAGTTATGGCTGTTTGAAGATCTGCTCTCCCTGCTGGTGCAGTTTCTGGGTTCCGAAATGGATTTTTTCGATTTCTCGACTTGTGGTTGATATTTGGAGCTGATTTTCGGAGGAGAAGTAGCTCTCAACCCGATCTACAACCCCTCCGAACGGCGTCAACAGATTCGAAGTAGGCTGGAAGTTATGGTGGATTGAATCTGCCACCCCCCTGCTGGTGCGATTCTGCAGATCTGGAAAGGGGTTGGGCGAGTCCTTGAGCTGTGGATGTTTGTTGGAGCTGATTTTTGGAGGAGAGGCACGCCTTGAGCTGATCTACAACTCCTCCGAACGGCGTCAACAAAATCTACCTGGTTTGGAAGATATGGTCGACTGAAAGCTGGAAGCTCCTGCTGGTCGCGAAGTTGAGTTTCCGAAAAGGGCTAGCCGATTACTCAAGTTGGGGTCATTGGAATGGCGTGATTTTTGGAGACAATCATCCCCACTTCCCTGGCTTTAATCTGGATGAACGGTTTCAGTTGGGATGTCCTCAGTTGGGAGAATCAGCTGCTTCATCCGAGCCTGTTCGTGACTGTTGTACGGTGCAACCTGGGTTAGGTTTTCTTCGTATCTTCGAGCCTTTTACCCAGCGTACTTGGACTACTGCAAGGCCGGGTTCATCCTGAACCTGGACTCGACGAATAGCAAAGGAGAAGGAGCTGCGGGGGTGGTGAAGCTGTGTCGCACATACGCCAGCTGCTCGACGTTTTTCCCGCTGTACCTGGACTGCTTCTGTGGGCAAGTACGCGTTGAATCTGGACCTGGCGCGGGGCGAAGGGGTACAACGCAAGATTCAAAAGAGCCAGCTAACAAGGGCCCGTTGAATCTGGACAACGTTGCGACTACATCTGAGATTGCACCTGGTCTTGCTGGACGGATAAATTCAGTCGACCTGCGGAGAAACTTCAACGAGAGCTGCTGACTCCAAGATACATTCGGACTCTTAACAGAGCTGCCATACTTGCTTCTGCTCCAGGTCAGATCCTTAACTTCCCTTGAAATTTCCGCTTGAACTAGTTCCTGGTGGGTTGGGTATGTCTGGATGAGCCATGATGGAAGAAGGTGGTGACCCTGCGTATGAAGGGCTAGCCCCCTTAGAGAATGATGAGACGGCTGGCACGGAGGCCAGCCAACAGACCAGCCGGTTGACTGGAGGTGGAAGGGGGCGGTCACTTACTCGGAAGGCAGCCCCAAAAGGGCAAAATCAGCAACTCAATGAAGGAAGTGGACGAACTAGAAGACGGTCTGAGAGCCGTAAGCCTCGATCGGGAAGCCAACTTTCAAATGCGGATTTCCCGCCACTCCCCAATCGTCCACTTGACATTTCGGGCAAGAGGGCAGCTAACGTAACTGGTGAAAGACAAAAGGTGGGGCGCTCACTAAGTGCTAGTCGAAAATCCAGACCTAGAAACGCAGGGATGCCTCAGCCTTCGGACACCTCTAAGGGAAAGATTGGGACCCAAGGGGATGCACGGCCACGTTCGTGGGCTAATGTGGCTAGAGCATCTACAAAGGGATACTCATTACCTTATTTTCCGGAGATATACGAAGATGAGAATGCATTGTTCGTGTCTACGGAAATGTTGGAGGCCTATAACCCAATGTTGAATGATTGTTTGATCGGACACTTCGTAAGCAAGAGACTTCCGTTCAAATTGGTTGAGGCTATCTTAAAGAAGACTTGGGGTAATCTAATGCAAGGAATTATGGCTAATGATGATGGGTTTTTCTTCTTCCATATTCCGGATGGGGAAAGTAGAAGACGTATACTAGAAAGAGGACACATTATGCTCTCAAGAGTTCCAATGATCCTCAAACAATGGCATCCTCTCATGGAGCTCAAAAAGGGCCAAATTGATGCCGTGCCGATTTGGGTACGTTTGAGGAATCTCCCCTACTCACTTTGGTCGCCTATTAGTATTGGAAGAATAGCCAGCAAATTGGGGAAACCACTTTATGTAGATGGCCAAACGGAGAGTATGAAAATGCTATCTTACGCACGGGTGTGTGTTGAGGTAAGTGCAAGGAAGCCGCTCAAGCCATCTATTCCCATTGTGTTTGATGGACGCACTATTGCAATAGAAGTGGAATTTGAATGGAAGCCACCAATGTGTCTAGTATGTGGTGTATTCGGTCATAATTGTGACCAATTAGCCAATGAAGGGACTGCGAAGGGTCCACAACATAAGGTGAGACAGAACCAGCATGCTGCGAAGGGTCCACAACATAAGGTGAGACAGAACCAGCATGCTGATGGAATTGTGAGAGGAGATCGACCCATCCAAGATGGATCACTCGACCAAAGGGCTCGAACGATGGAAAACAGGATGCAGGAGGCGACAATGGACTGCACGAACAGAGCTGGATCTTCCCGAGGGGCTTCCAGGCAGGCTGGTGATGTTAATGGGCGATCGGTCGTCCAACCAGCCCATCCAGCTTGCGTTGGTGGCCAGAACAGCTCGCAGGGGAGGGCGACAGACCAGCCCATACAAACGGAGGGGAGGTACGCTCTCTCGGCCCAAGGGCCGAATCAGAACCCAGCTGAAGAGGACTCGTATTCTGTGGAACCAAATGGGCTTACGATGCAGGAGGATGGAGCTCGGCCCAGGTCAGAGGAAGAGGGGTCCACAGCCATAAAACCCACGAATCCAAAGCAACAGTGGGCTAGTGGGTCAGGCCGTGAGGAACAATCGCCTCATTTGGAGCAGGATGGAGGAAGACAGGTCCACTCCGAAGACCAAGATGGCCTATCGTTGGCGGAGAGGACCACGGGCCTTGAACCGCAAGACACTCTGACCCACGTAGCTGGAAAGGAGGGACCGGCCCATGGGTCTCTTGCACAGATGGACCAAACTCAGGAGGCACTTTTGGACCGGCACCCGGATGGTCTAGCAGGCTGCAGGGCTGGTCTGACCGGTTCAGACCGGTCAGACCAGATTGAAGACCGCCTAGCCGGTCTGTCCGATGGGGACCGGTCAGACCGGCCGGCCAAATCACCTGATTCACCGCCGTTCCAGCAGCTTCAGTCCTCCATTGTTGCTGGTCTTCCCGCGGTACAGCACCCTATCCTCCCTAAAACAGGTAGGGTCGTCCAACCCTCTCCGTTTTTCTTTGATGATCTTGATGAGGAGGTTAGTGGAGACCAAGACCTTGGATGGGAGCGGGTCGATCCGAAGAATAAGAAAGGCAGAAAGGGTAGAAAGAAGAGAGCCAAGAAAGTAAAGAGGATAACGATGGCGAAGACGGGTGAGACTTCCTCCCCGGTGGCTTCACCTCATAATAGCTCCTCGGAAGAGGATAGGAGTGCATCGGATGTTGATGTTCTTGGAGGACGACCTTCGGCGATACGGCGACCTCCAGGCATGCCCACTGGAGTTTCCACGAGGTCTGGACTTCAGGCCAAGACCAGGTAGGCCTTCATACCTCGCTTGTATATATGTCCATAGGAGCTTGGAATATTAGGGGTGTGGTAGGTTCTCTACGTCAGGCAGAGGTGAGACACCTCATTAGGAGCCATAATCTATGCTGTTTTGGTATCATAGAGACGAAGGCGACTGAGCCTCTATTTGTTGGGATTTATCCTCATATTATTCCTGGATGGTCATGGTTGGCCAATTATAGCTACTCTGATCAGGGAAGGATATGGTTTGGCTGGGATCCTTCGTTGGTGGATTTTCATGTGTCGGAGATGTCATCTCAAGCCATTCATGGCCAACTTAGATGGTTGTCTTCTGGATCTTCGTGTGCTCTATCTATTATTTATGGCGAGCACACGTTTACTGCGAGGAGGGAGCTTTATCAGGATTTGGTTCGATTGGGTAGAGATTATACTGAGGTCCCATGGTTGGTGGCTGGGGACTTCAATGCGGTCCGATACCCATCGGATAGGCTTGGTGGAGCTTCCACATGGATAGGATCGGAGAATGACCTGCATCAGTACCTATCCGAGGCTGAGTTGGAGGATCTGAGGTGTGTCGGGTGCCGATACACATGGTCTACTTCTGAGGGCTCGGCCAGGAATCAGAGGAAGATAGACAGAGTGGTGGCCAACCAGCAGTGGAGCTCGGTTTATTCATTCTCTGAAGCTAACTTCCTCCCGCCAGGTATTTCTGATCACTCTCCTATGATTATCAGGGTGGTTCCTGAGGTACATGTTCGTCGGCCGTTCAAGTTCTTTGACTTTTGGATGACCGACCCGCGTTTTATGGACATGGTTGCCCAAGTGTGGGCCACTCCAGTCAGAGGCTCACTTATGTTTCAGCTTTGCACGAAGCTGAAGTTACTGAAGGCTCGGTTGAAGGAATTCAATCGGGACTCCTACTCAGACATCTCGAACCGTACCAGGGCGGCTCGGGAGCGGCTTAGTATGGTTCAGCTAGCCCTTCAGGAGGACCCATTCAGCATGACCCTTGCCCAGGAGGAGAGGGATGCCACGGTCGAGTTCTCCACACTTAGACTACAGGAGGAGGCTTTCTATCGCCAGAAGTCTCGCGTCCGGTGGTTAAAGGAGGGAGATCAGAACACTAAATTCTTCCATCAGACGGTGAAGAATAGGCAGCTCGCCAATAGGATCATCTCGGTAGTGGATGACCAGGGAGATCGGGTGGCGGAGCCGGACCGG
>JAPVXF010000173.1:0-25000 GCA_030064385.1 Melaleuca quinquenervia
GTCTATGGGAGTTCGTCCGTCTTGATCCAAACTAAGGGAGTTCGTCACCTCTTGGTCCATTCTAAGGGATTTCATCCCCTCTTGGACCAATCTAATGGAGTTCGTCTCCTCTTGGACCAATGTAACGAAGTTCGTCTCCCCTGGGACCAATCAAAAGGAGTTCGTCTCCACTTTGTCCAATCTAAAGGAGTTCGTCCACTTGGTCCAATCTAGGGGAGTTCGTCTTATGTTGGTCAAATCTAAAGGAGTTCGTCTGTCTTGATCCAAACTATGGGAGTTCGTCACCTCTTAGTCCAAACTAAGGGATTTCATCCCCTCTTGGACCAATCTAATGGAGTTCGTCTCCACTTGGACCATACTAAAGAAGTTCGTCTCACCTTGGACCAATCTAAAGGAGTTCGTCTCCACTTTGTCCAATCTAAAGGAGTTCGTGCACTTGCTCCAATCTAAGGGAGTTCGTCTTATGTTGGTCAAATCTATGGGAGTTCGTCCGTCTTGATCCAAACTAAGGGAGTTCGTCACCTTTTGGTCCATTCTAAGGGATTTCATCCCCTCTTAGACCAATCTAATGAATTTCGTCTCCTCTTGGACCAATCTAAAGGAGTTCGTCTCCACTTTGTCCAATCTAAAGGAGTTCGTCCACTTGGTCCAATCTAGGGGAGTTCGTCTTATGTTGGTCAAATCTAAAAGAGTTCGTCTGTCTTGATCCAAACTAAGGGAGTTCGTCACCTCTTGGTCCATTCTAAGGGATTTCATCCCCCCTTGGACCAATCTAATGGAGTTCGTCTCCTCTTGGACGAATCTAACGAAGTTCGTCTCCCCTTGGACCAATCTGAAGGAGTTCGTCTCCACTTGGTCCAATCTAAAGGAGTTCGTCCACTTGGTGCAATCTAAGGGAGTTCGTATTATGATGGTCAAATCTAAGGGAGTTCGTCCGTCTTGTTCCAAACTAAGGGAGTTCGTCTCCTCTTGGGCCAATCTAACGAAGTTCGTCTCCCCTTGGACTAATCTAAAGGAGCTCGTCTCCACTTTGTCCAGTCTAAAGGAATTCGTCCACTTGGTCCAATCTAAGGGAGTTCGTCTTATGTTGGTCAAATCTATGGGACTTCGTCCGTCTTGATCAAAACTAAGGGAGTTCATCTAAGGGATTTCATCCCCTCTTGGACCAATCTAATGGAGTTCGTCTCCTCTTGGACCAATGTAACGAAGTTCGTCTCCCCTGGGACCAATCAAAAGGAGTTCGTCTCCACTTTGTCCAATCTAAAGGAGTTCGTCCACTTGGTCCAATCTAGGGGAGTTCGTCTTATGTTGGTCAAATCTAAAGGAGTTCGTCTGTCTTGATCCAAACTATGGGAGTTCGTCACCTCTTAGTCCAAACTAAGGGAGTTCATCCCCTCTAGGACCAATCTAATGGAGTTTGTATCCACATGGACCAATCTAATGAAGTTCGTCTCCCCTTGGACCAATCTAAAGGAGTTCGTCTCCACTTTGTCCAATCTAAAGGAGTTCGTCCACTTGGTCCAATCTAGGGGAGTTCGTCTTATGTTGGTCAAATCTAAAGGAGTTCGTCTGTCTTGATCCAAACTATGGGAGTTCGTCACCTCTTAGTCCAAACTAAGGGATTTCATCCCCTCTTGGACCATACTAAAGAAGTTCGTCTCACCTTGGACCAATCTAATGGAGTTCGTCTCCACTTTGTCCAATCTAAAGGAGTTCGTGCACTTGCTCCAATCTAAGGGAGTTCGTCTTATGTTGGTCAAATCTATGGGAGTTCGTCCGTCTTGATCCAAACTAAGGGAGTTCGTCACCTTTAGGTCCATTCTAAGGGATTTCATCCCCTCTTAGACCAATCTAATGAATTTCGTCTCCTCTTGGACCAATCTAAAGGAGTTCGTCTCCACTTTGTCCAATCTAAAGGAGTTCGTCCACTTGGTCCAATCTAGGGGAGTTCGTCTTATGTTGGTCAAATCTAAAAGAGTTCGTCTGTCTTGATCCAAACTAAGGGAGTTCGTCACCTCTTGGTCTATTCTAATGGAGTTCGTTTCCACTTGGACCATACTAAAGAAGTTCGTCTCACCTTGGACCAATCTAAAGGAGTTCGTCTCCACTTTGTCCAATCTAAAGGAGTTCGTGCACTTGCTCCAATCTAAGGGAGTTCGTCTTATGTTGGTCAAATCTATGGGAGTTCGTCCGTCTTGATCCAAACTAAGGGAGTTCGTCACCTTTTGGTCCATTCTAAGGGATTTCATCCCCTCTTAGACCAATCTAATGAATTTCGTCTCCTCTTGGACCAATCTAAAGGAGTTCGTCTCCACTTTGTCCAATCTAAAGGAGTTCGTCCACTTGGTCCAATCTAGGGGAGTTCGTCTTATGTTGGTCAAATCTAAAAGAGTTCGTCTGTCTTGATCCAAACTAAGGGAGTTCGTCACCTCTTGTTCCATTCTAAGGGATTTCATCCCCTCTTGGACCAATCTAATGGAGTTCGTCTCCTCTTGGACGAATCTAACGAAGTTCGTCTCCCCTTGGACCAATCTAAAGGAGTTCGTCTCCACTTGGTCCAATCTAAAGGAGTTCGTCCACTTGGTGCTATCTAAGGGAGTTCGTATTATGATGGTCAAATCTAAGGGAGTTCGTCCGTCTTGTTCCAAACTAAGGGAGTTCGTCTCCACTTGGACTAATCTAAAGGAGCTCGTCTATACTTTGTCCAGTCTAAAGGAGTTCGTCCACTTGGTCCAATCTAAGGGAGTTCGTCTTATGTTGGTCAAATCTATGGGACTTCGTCCGTCTTGATCCAAACTAAGGGAGTTCGTCACCTCTTGGTCCATTCTAAGGGAGTTCATCCCCTCTTGGACCAATCTAATGGAGTTCGTCTCCTCTTGGACCAATCTAACGAAGTTCGTCTCCCCTTGGACCAATCTAAAGGAGTTCGTCTCCACTTTGTCCAATCTAAAGGAGTTCGTCCACTTGGTCCAATCTAGGGGAGTTCGTCTTATGTTGGTCAAATCTAAAGGAGTTCGTCTGTCTTGATCCAAACTATGGGAGTTCGTCACCTCTTGGTCCATTCTAAGGTATTTCATCCCCTCTTGGACCAATCTAATGGAGTTCGTCTTCTCTTGGACCAATGTAACGAAGTTCGTCTCCCCTTGTACCAATCTAAAGGAGTTCGTCTCCACTTTGTCCAATCTAAAGGAGTTCGTCCACATGGTCCAATCTAAGGGAGTTCGTCTTATGTTGGTCAAATCTATGGGAGTTCGTCCGTCTTGATTCAAACTAAGGGAGTTCGTCACCTCTTGGTCCATTCTAAGGGATTTCATCCCCTCTTGGACCAATCTAATGAAGTTCGTCTCCTCTTGGACCAATCGAAACGAGTTCGTCTCCACTTTGTCCAATCGAAAGGAGTTCGTCCACTTGGTCCAATCTAAGGGAGTTCGTCTTATGTTGGTCAAGTCTATGGGAGTTCGTCCGTCTTGATCCAAACTAAGGGTGTTCGTCACCTCTTGGTCCATTCTGAGGGAGTTCGTTCCCTCTTCGACCAATCTAATGGAGTTCGTCTCCTCTTGGACCAATGTAACGAAGTTCGTCTCCCCTTGGACCAATCTAAAGGAGTTCGTCTCCACTTGGTCCAATCTAAAGGAGTTCGTCTACTTGGTCCAATTTAGGGGAGTTCGTCTTATGTTGCTCAAATCTAAAGGAGTTCGTCTGTCTTGATGCAAACTAAGGGAGTTCGTCACCTCTTGGTCGAAACTAAGGGATTTCATCCCCTTGGACCAATCTAATGGAGTTCGTCTCCACTTGGACCAATCTAATGAAGTTCGTCTCCCCTTGGACCAATCTAAAGGAGTTCGTCTCCACTTTGTCCAATCTAAAGGAGTTCGTACACTTGGTCCATTCTAGGGGAGTTCGTCTTATGTTGGTCAAACCTAAAGGAGTTCGTCTGTCTTGATCCAAACTAAGGGAGTTCGTCACCTCTTGGTCCAATCTAAGGGAGTTCATCCCCTCTTGGACCAATCTAATGGAGTTCATCTCCTCTTGGATGAATGTAACGAAGTTCGCCTCCCCTTGGACCAATCTAAATGAGTTCGTCTCCACTTTGTCCAATCTAAAGGAGTTCGTCCACTAGGTCCAATCAAGGGGAGTTCGTCTTATGTTGGTCAAATCTAAAGGAGTTCGTCTGTCTTGATCCAAACTAAGGGAGTTCGTCACCTCTTAGTCCAACTAATGGATTTCATCCCCTCTTGGACCAATCTAATGGAGTTCGTCTCCTCTTGGACCAATGTAACGAAGTTCGTCTCCCCTTGGACCAATCTAAAGGAGTTCGTCTCCACTTGATCCAATCTAAAGGAGTTCGTCTCCACTTGGTCCAATCTAAAGGAGTTCGTCCACTTGGTCCAATGTAGGGGAGTTCGTCTTATGTTGCTCAAATCTAAAGGAGTTCGTCTATCTTGATCCAAACTATGGGAGTTCGTCACCTCTTGGTTCAAACTAAGGGATTTCATCCCCTCTTGGACCAATGTAACGAAGTTCGTCTCCCCTTGTACCAATCTAAAGGAGTTCGTCTCCACTTTGTCCAATCTAAAGGAGTTCGTCCACTTGCTCCAATCTAAGGGAGTTCGTCTTATGTTGGTCAAATCTATGGGAGTTCGTCCGTCTTGATCCAAACTAAGGGAGTTCGTCACCTCTTGGTCCATTCTAAGGGATTTCATCCCCTCTTCGACCAATCTAATGAAGTTCGTCTCTTCTTCGACCAATCTAAAGGAGTTCGTCTCCCCTTGGACCAATCTAAAGGAGTTCGTCTCCACTTTGTCCAATCTAAAGGAGTTCGTCCACTTGGTCCAATGTAGGGGAGTTCGTCTTATGTTGGTCAAATCTAAAGGGAGTTCGTCCGTCTTGTTCCAAACTAAGGGAGTTCGTCTCCACTTGGACTAATCTAAAGGAGCTCGTCTATACTTTGTCCAGTCTAAAGGAGTTCGTCCACTTGGTCCAATCTAAGGGAGTTCGTCTTATGTTGGTCAAATCTATGGGACTTCGTCCGTCTTGATCCAAACTAAGGGAGTTCGTCACCTCTTGGTCCATTCTAAGGGAGTTCATCCCCTCTTGGACCAATCTAATGGAGTTCGTCTCCTCTTGGACCAATCTAACGAAGTTCGTCTCCCCTTGGACCAATCTAAAGGAGTTCGTCTCCACTTTGTCCAATCTAAAGGAGTTCGTCCACTTGGTCCAATGTAGGGGAGTTCGTCTTATGTTGGTCAAATCTAAAGGAGTTCGTCAGTCTTGATCCAAACTAAGGGAGTTCGTCACCTCTTGGTCCATTCTAAGGGATTTTATCCCCTCTTGGACCAATCTAATGGAGTTCGTCTCCTCTTGGACGAATCTAACGAAGTTCGTCTCCCCTTGGACCAATCTAAAGGAGTTCGTCTCCACTTGGTCCAATCTAAAGGAGTTCGTCCACTTGGTGCAATCTAAGGGAGTTCGTCTTATGATGGTCAAATCTAAGGGAGTTCGTCCGTCTTGTTCCACACTATGGGAGTTCGTCTCCTCTTGGACCAATCTAACGAAGTTCGTCTCCCCTTGGACCAATCTAAAGGAGCTCGTGTCCACTTTGTCCAGTCTAAAGGAGTTCGACCACTTGGTCCAATCTAAGGAAGTTCGTCTTATGTTGGTCAAATCTGTGGGACTTCGTCCGTCTTGATCCAAACTAAGGGAGTTCGTCACCTCTTGGTCCATTCTAAGGGAGTTCATCCCCTCTTGGACCAATCTAATGGAGTTCGTCTCCCCTTGGACCAATCTAACGAAGTTCGTCTCCCCTTGGACCAATCTAAAGGAGTTCGTCTCCACTTGGTCCAATCTAAAGGAGTTCGTCCACTCGGTCCAATCTTGGGGAGTTCGTCTTATGTTGGTCAAATCTAAGGGAGTTCGGCCGTCTTGATCCAAACTAGGGGAGTTCGTCACCTCTTGGTCCAATCTAAGGGAGTTCATCCCCTCTTGGACCAATCTAATGGAGTTCGTCTCCTCTTGGACCAATCTAACGAAGTTCGTCTCCCCTTGGACCAATCTAAAGGAGTTCGTCTCCACTTTGTCCATTTTAAAGGAGTTCGTCCACTTGGTCCAATCTAGGGGAGTTCGTCTTATGTTGCTCAAATCTAAAGGAGTTCGTCTGTCTTGATCCGAACTAAGGGAGTTCGTCACCTCTTGGTCCAAACTAAGGGATTTCATCCCCTCTTGGACCAATCTAATGGAGTTCGTCTTCGCTTGCACCAATCTAATGAAGTTCGTCTCCCCTTGGACCAATCTAAAGGAGTTCGTCTTTACTTGGTCCAATCTAAAGGAGTTCGTCTCCACTTTGTCCAATCTAAAGGAGTTCGTCCACATGGTCCAATCTAAGGGAGTTCGTCTTATGTTGGTCAAATCTATGGGAGTTCGTCCGTCTTGATCCAAACTAAGGGAGTTCGTCACCTCTTGGTCCATTCTAAGGGAGTTCATCCCCTCTTCCACCAATCTAATGGAGTTCATCTCCTCTTGGACCAATGTAACGAAGTTCGTCTCCCCTTGGGCCAATCTAAAGGAGTTCGTCTCCACTTGGTCCAATCTAAAGGAGTTCGTCTCCACTTGGTCCAATTTAGGGGAGTTCGTCTTATGTTGGTCAAATCTAAAGGAGTTCGTCTGTCTTGATGCAAGCTAAGGGAGTTCGTCACCTCTTGGTCGAAACTAAGGGATTTCATCCCCTCTTTGACCAATCTAATGGAGTTCGTCTCCACTTGGACCAATCTATTGAAGTTCGTCTCCCCTTGGACCAATCTAAAGGAGTTCGTCTCCACTTTGTCCAATCTAAAGGAGTTCGTCCACTAGGTCCATTCTAGGGGAGTTCGTCTTATGTTGGTCAAATCTAAAAGAGTTCGTCTGTCTTGATCCAAACTAAGGGAGTTCGTCACCTCTTGGTCCATTCTAAGGGATTTCATCCCCTCTTGGACCAATCTAATGGAGTTCGTCTCCTCTTGGACCAATCTAACGAAGTTCGTCTCCCCTTGTACCAATCTAAAGGAGTTCGTCTCCACTTTGTCCAATCTAAAGGAGTTCGTGCACTTGCTCCAATCTAAGGGAGTTCGTCTTATGTTGGTCAAATCTATGGGAGTTCGTCCGTCTTGATCCAAACTAGGGGAGTTCGTCACCTCTTGGTCCAATCTAAGGGAGTTCATCCCCTCTTGGACCAATCTAATGGAGTTCATCTCGTCTTGGATGAATGTAACGAAGTTCGCCTCCCCTTGGACCAATCTAAAGGAGTTCGTCTCCACTTTGTCCAATATAAAGGAGTTCGTCCACTTGGTCCAATCTAGGGGAGTTCGCCTTATGTTGGTCAAATCTAAAGGAGTTCATCTGTCTTGATCCAAACTAAGGGAGTTCGTCACCTCTTGGTCCATTCTAAGGGAGTTCATCCCCTCTAGGACCAATCTAATGGAGTTTGTATCCACATGGACCAATCTAATGAAGTTCGTCTCCCCTTGGACCAATCTAAAGGAGTTCGTCTCCACTTTGTCCAATCTAAAGGAGTTCGTCCACTTGGTCCAATCTAGGGGAGTTCGTCTTATGTTGGTCAAATCTAAAGGAGTTCGTCTATCTTGATCCAAACTAAGGGAGGTCGTCACCTCTTGGTCCATTCTAAGGGATTTCATCCCCTCTTGGACCAATCTAATGGAGTTCGTCTCCTCTTGGACCAATCTAACGAAGTTCGTCTCCCCTTGGACCAATCTAAAGGAGTTCGTCTCCACTTTGTCCAATCTAAAGGAGTTCGTCCACTTGGTCCAATCTAGGGGAGTTCGTCTTATGTTGGTCAAATCTAAAGGAGTTCGTCTGTCTTGATCCAAACTATGGGAGTTCGTCACCTCTTGGTCCATTCTAAGGTATTTCATCCCCTCTTGGACCAATCTAATGGAGTTCGTCTTCTCTTGGACCAATGTAACGAAGTTCGTCTCCCCTTGCACCAATCTAAAGGAGTTCGTCTCCACTTTGTCCAATCTAAAGGAGTTCGTCCACTTGGTCCAATCTAGGGGAGTTCGTCTTATGTTGGTCAAATCTAAAGGAGTTCGTCTGTCTTGATCCAAACTATGGGAGTTCGTCACCTCTTGGTCCATTCTAAGGTATTTCATCCCCTCTTGGACCAATCTAATGGAGTTCGTCTTCTCTTGGACCAATGTAACGAAGTTCGTCTCCCCTTGTACCAATCTAAAGGAGTTCGTCTCCACTTTGTCCAATCTAAAGGAGTTCGTCCACATGGTCCAATCTAAGGGAGTTCGTCTTATGTTGGTCAAATCTATGGGAGTTCGTCCGTCTTGATTCAAACTAAGGGAGTTCGTCACCTCTTGGTCCATTCTAAGGGATTTCATCCCCTCTTGGACCAATCTAATGAAGTTCGTCTCCTCTTGGACCAATCGAAACGAGTTCGTCTCCACTTTGTCCAATCGAAAGGAGTTCGTCCACTTGGTCCAATCTAAGGGAGTTCGTCTTATGTTGGTCAAGTCTATGGGAGTTCGTCCGTCTTGATCCAAACTAAGGGTGTTCGTCACCTCTTGGTCCATTCTGAGGGAGTTCGTTCCCTCTTCGACCAATCTAATGGAGTTCGTCTCCTCTTGGACCAATGTAACGAAGTTCGTCTCCCCTTGGACCAATCTAAAGGAGTTCGTCTCCACTTGGTCCAATCTAAAGGAGTTCGTCTACTTGGTCCAATTTAGGGGAGTTCGTCTTATGTTGCTCAAATCTAAAGGAGTTCGTCTGTCTTGATGCAAACTAAGGGAGTTCGTCACCTCTTGGTCGAAACTAAGGGATTTCATCCCCTTGGACCAATCTAATGGAGTTCGTCTCCACTTGGACCAATCTAATGAAGTTCGTCTCCCCTTGGACCAATCTAAAGGAGTTCGTCTCCACTTTGTCCAATCTAAAGGAGTTCGTACACTTGGTCCTTTCTAGGGGAGTTCGTCTTATGTTGGTCAAATCTAAAGGAGTTCGTCTGTCTTGATCCAAACTAAGGGAGTTCGTCACCTCTTGGTCCAATCTAAGGGAGTTCATCCCCTCTTGGACCAATCTAATGGAGTTCATCTCCTCTTGGATGAATGTAACGAAGTTCGCCTCCCCTTGGACCAATCTAAATGAGTTCGTCTCCACTTTGTCCAATCTAAAGGAGTTCGTCCACTAGGTCCAATCAAGGGGAGTTCGTCTTATGTTGGTCAAATCTAAAGGAGTTCGTCTGTCTTGATCCAAACTAAGGGAGTTCGTCACCTCTTAGTCCAACTAATGGATTTCATCCCCTCTTGGACCAATCTAATGGAGTTCGTCTCCTCTTGGACCAATGTAACGAAGTTCGTCTCCCCTTGGACCAATCTAAAGGAGTTCGTCTCCACTTGATCCAATCTAAAGGAGTTCGTCTCCACTTGGTCCAATCTAAAGGAGTTCGTCCACTTGGTCCAATGTAGGGGAGTTCGTCTTATGTTGCTCAAATCTAAAGGAGTTCGTCTATCTTGATCCAAACTATGGGAGTTCGTCACCTCTTGGTTCAAACTAAGGGATTTCATCCCCTCTTGGACCAATGTAACGAAGTTCGTCTCCCCTTGTACCAATCTAAAGGAGTTCGTCTCCACTTTGTCCAATCTAAAGGAGTTCGTCCACTTGCTCCAATCTAAGGGAGTTCGTCTTATGTTGGTCAAATCTATGGGAGTTCGTCCGTCTTGATCCAAACTAAGGGAGTTCGTCACCTCTTGGTCCATTCTAAGGGATTTCATCCCCTCTTCGACCAATCTAATGAAGTTCGTCTCTTCTTCGACCAATCTAAAGGAGTTCGTCTCCCCTTGGACCAATCTAAAGGAGTTCGTCTCCACTTTGTCCAATCTAAAGGAGTTCGTCCACTTGGTCCAATGTAGGGGAGTTCGTCTTATGTTGGTCAAATCTAAAGGGAGTTCGTCCGTCTTGTTCCAAACTAAGGGAGTTCGTCTCCACTTGGACTAATCTAAAGGAGCTCGTCTATACTTTGTCCAGTCTAAAGGAGTTCGTCCACTTGGTCCAATCTAAGGGAGTTCGTCTTATGTTGGTCACTTCTATGGGACTTCGTCCGTCTTGATCCAAACTAAGGGAGTTCGTCACCTCTTGGTCCATTGTAAGGGAGTTCATCCCCTCTTGGACCAATCTAATGGAGTTCGTCTCCTCTTGGACCAATCTAACGAAGTTCGTCTCCCCTTGGACCAATCTAAAGGAGTTCGTCTCCACTTTGTCCAATCTAAAGGAGTTCGTCCACTTGGTCCAATGTAGGGGAGTTCGTCTTATGTTGGTCAAATCTAAAGGAGTTCGTCAGTCTTGATCCAAACTAAGGGAGTTCGTCACCTCTTGGTCCATTCTAAGGGATTTTATCCCCTCTTGGACCAATCTAATGGAGTTCGTCTCCTCTTGGACGAATCTAACGAAGTTCGTCTCCCCTTGGACCAATCTAAAGGAGTTCGTCTCCACTTGGTCCAATCTAAAGGAGTTCGTCCACTTGGTGCAATCTAAGGGAGTTCGTCTTATGATGGTCAAATCTAAGGGAGTTCGTCCGTCTTGTTCCACACTATGGGAGTTCGTCTCCTCTTGGACCAATCTAACGAAGTTCGTCTCCCCTTGGACCAATCTAAAGGAGCTCGTGTCCACTTTGTCCAGTCTAAAGGAGTTCGACCACTTGGTCCAATCTAAGGAAGTTCGTCTTATGTTGGTCAAATCTGTGGGACTTCGTCCGTCTTGATCCAAACTAAGGGAGTTCGTCACCTCTTGGTCCATTCTAAGGGAGTTCATCCCCTCTTGGACCAATCTAATGGAGTTCGTCTCCCCTTGGACCAATCTAACGAAGTTCGTCTCCCCTTGGACCAATCTAAAGGAGTTCGTCTCCACTTGGTCCAATCTAAAGGAGTTCGTCCACTCGGTCCAATCTAGGGGAGTTCGTCTTATGTTGGTCAAATCTAAGGGAGTTCGGCCGTCTTGATCCAAACTAGGGGAGTTCGTCACCTCTTGGTCCAATCTAAGGGAGTTCATCCCCTCTTGGACCAATCTAATGGAGTTCGTCTCCTCTTGGACCAATCTAACGAAGTTCGTCTCCCCTTGGACCAATCTAAAGGAGTTCGTCTCCACTTTGTCCATTTTAAAGGAGTTCGTCCACTTGGTCCAATCTAGGGGAGTTCGTCTTATGTTGCTCAAATCTAAAGGAGTTCGTCTGTCTTGATCCGAACTAAGGGAGTTCGTCACCTCTTGGTCCAAACTAAGGGATTTCATCCCCTCTTGGACCAATCTAATGGAGTTCGTCTTCGCTTGCACCAATCTAATGAAGTTCGTCTCCCCTTGGACCAATCTAAAGGAGTTCGTCTTTACTTGGTCCAATCTAAAGGAGTTCGTCTCCACTTTGTCCAATCTAAAGGAGTTCGTCCACATGGTCCAATCTAAGGGAGTTCGTCTTATGTTGGTCAAATCTATGGGAGTTCGTCCGTCTTGATCCAAACTAAGGGAGTTCGTCACCTCTTGGTCCATTCTAAGGGAGTTCATCCCCTCTTCCACCAATCTAATGGAGTTCATCTCCTCTTGGACCAATGTAACGAAGTTCGTCTCCCCTTGGGCCAATCTAAAGGAGTTCGTCTCCACTTGGTCCAATCTAAAGGAGTTCGTCTCCACTTGGTCCAATTTAGGGGAGTTCGTCTTATGTTGGTCAAATCTAAAGGAGTTCGTCTGTCTTGATGCAAGCTAAGGGAGTTCGTCACCTCTTGGTCGAAACTAAGGGATTTCATCCCCTCTTTGACCAATCTAATGGAGTTCGTCTCCACTTGGACCAATCTATTGAAGTTCGTCTCCCCTTGGACCAATCTAAAGGAGTTCGTCTCCACTTTGTCCAATCTAAAGGAGTTCGTCCACTAGGTCCATTCTAGGGGAGTTCGTCTTATGTTGGTCAAATCTAAAAGAGTTCGTCTGTCTTGATCCAAACTAAGGGAGTTCGTCACCTCTTGGTCCATTCTAAGGGATTTCATCCCCTCTTGGACCAATCTAATGGAGTTCGTCTCCTCTTGGACCAATCTAACGAAGTTCGTCTCCCCTTGTACCAATCTAAAGGAGTTCGTCTCCACTTTGTCCAATCTAAAGGAGTTCGTGCACTTGCTCCAATCTAAGGGAGTTCGTCTTATGTTGGTCAAATCTATGGGAGTTCGTCCGTCTTGATCCAAACTAGGGGAGTTCGTCACCTCTTGGTCCAATCTAAGGGAGTTCATCCCCTCTTGGACCAATCTAATGGAGTTCATCTCGTCTTGGATGAATGTAACGAAGTTCGCCTCCCCTTGGACCAATCTAAAGGAGTTCGTCTCCACTTTGTCCAATATAAAGGAGTTCGTCCACTTGGTCCAATCTAGGGGAGTTCGCCTTATGTTGGTCAAATCTAAAGGAGTTCATCTGTCTTGATCCAAACTAAGGGAGTTCGTCACCTCTTGGTCCATTCTAAGGGAGTTCATCCCCTCTAGGACCAATCTAATGGAGTTTGTATCCACATGGACCAATCTAATGAAGTTCGTCTCCCCTTGGACCAATCTAAAGGAGTTCGTCTCCACTTTGTCCAATCTAAAGGAGTTCGTCCACTTGGTCCAATCTAGGGGAGTTCGTCTTATGTTGGTCAAATCTAAAGGAGTTCGTCTATCTTGATCCAAACTAAGGGAGGTCGTCACCTCTTGGTCCATTCTAAGGGATTTCATCCCCTCTTGGACCAATCTAATGGAGTTCGTCTCCTCTTGGACCAATCTAACGAAGTTCGTCTCCCCTTGTACCAATCTAACGAAGTTCGTCTCCCCTTGGACCAATCTAAAGGAGTTCGTCTCCACTTTGTCCAATCTAAAGGAGTTCGTCCACTTGGTCCAATCTTGGGGAGTTCGTCTTATGTTGGTCAAATCTAAAGGCGTTCGTCTGTCTTGATCCAAACTAAGGGAGTTCGTCACCTCTTGGTCCATTCTAAGGGATTTCATCCCCTCTTGGACCAATCAAATGGAGTTCGTCTCCTCTTGGACCAATGTAACGAAGTTCGTCTCCCCTGGGTCCAATCAAAAGGAGTTCGTCTCCACTTGGTCCAATCTAAAGGAGTTCGTCCACTTGGTCCAATCTAGGGGAGTTCGTCTTATGTTGGTCAAATCTAAAGGAGTTCGTCTGTGTTGATCCAAACTATGGGAGTTCGTCACCTCTTAGTCCAAACTAAGGGATTTCATCCCCTCTTGGACCAATCTAATGGAGTTCGTCTCCACTTGGACCATACTAAAGAAGTTCGTCTCACCTTGGACCAATCTAAAGGAGTTCGTCTCCACTTTGTCCAATCTAAAGGAGTTCGTGCACTTGCTCCAATCTAAGGGAGTTCGTCTTATGTTGGTCAAATCTATGGGAGTTCGTCCGTCTTGATCCAAACTAAGGGAGTTCGTCACCTTTTGGTCCATTCTAAGGGATTTCATCCCCTCTTAGACCAATCTAATGAATTTCGTCTCCTCTTGGACCAATCTAAAGGAGTTCGTCTCCACTTTGTCCAATCTAAAGGAGTTCGTCCACTTGGTCCAATCTAGGGGAGTTCGTCTTATGTTGGTCAAATCTAAAAGAGTTCGTCTGTCTTGATCCAAACTAAGGGAGTTCGTCACCTCTTGGTCCATTCTAAGGGATTTCATCCCCTCTTGGACCAATCTAATGGAGTTCGTCTCCTCTTGGACGAATCTAACGAAGTTCGTCTCCCCTTGGACCAATCTAAAGGAGTTCGTCTCCACTTGGTCCAATCTAAAGGAGTTCGTCCACTTGGTGCAATCTAAGTGAGTTCGTATTATGATGGTCAAATCTAAGGGAGTTCGTCCGTCTTGTTCCAAACTAAGGGAGTTCGTCTCCTCTTGGACCAATCTACGAAATTTGTCTCCCCTTGGACTAATCTAAAGGAGCTCGTCTCCACTTTGTCCAGTCTAAAGGAGTTCGTCCACTTGGTCCAATCTAAGGGAGTTCGTCTTATGTTGGTCAAATCTATGGGACTTCGTCCGTCTTGATCCAAACTAAGGGAGTTCGTCACCTCTTGGTCCATTCTAAGGGAGTTTATCCCCTCTTGGACCAATCTAATGGAGTTCGTCTCCTCTTGGACCAATCTAACGAAGTTCGTCTCCCCATGGACCAATCTAATGGAGTTCATCTCCACTTGGTCCAATCTAAAGGAGTTCGTCCACTCGGTCCAATCTAGGGGAATTCGTCTTATGTTGGTCAAATCTAAGGGAGTTCGTCCGTCTTGATCCAAACTAGGGGAGTTCGTCACCTCTTGGTCCAATCTAAGGGTGTTCATCCCCTCTTGGACCAATCTAATGGAGTTCGCCTCCTCTTGGACCAATGTAACGAAGTTCGTCTCCCCTTGGACCAATCTAAAGGAGTTCGTCTCCACTTGGTCCAATCTAAAGGAGTTCGTCTCCACTTGGTCCAATCTAAAGGAGTTCGTCTACTTGGTCCAATTTAGGGGAGTTCGTCTTATGTTGCTCAAATCTAAAGGAGTTCGTCTGTCTTGATCCAAACTATGGAAGTTCGTCACCTCTTAGTCCAAACTAAGGGATTTCATCCCCTCTTGGACCAATCTAATGGAGTTCGTCTCCACTTGGACCATACTAAAGAAGTTCGTCTCACCTTGGACCAATCTAAAAGAGTTCGTCTCCACTTTGTCCAATCTAAAGGAGTTCGTGCACTTGCTCCAATCTAAGGGAGTTCGTCTTATGTTGGTCAAATCTATGGGAGTTCGTCCGTCTTGATCCAAACTAAGGGAGTTCGTCACCTTTTGGTCCATTCTAAGGGATTTCATCCCCTCTTAGACCAATCTAATGAATTTCGTCTCCTCTTGGACCAATCTAAAGGAGTTCGTCTCCACTTTGTCCAATCTAAAGGAGTTCGTCCACTTGGTCCAATCTAGGGGAGTTCGTCTTATGTTGGTCAAATCTAAAAGAGTTCGTCTGTCTTGATCCAAACTAAGGGAGTTCGTCACCTCTTGGTCCATTCTAAGGGATTTCATCCCCTCTTGGACTAATCTAATGGAGTTCGTCTCCTCTTGGACGAATCTAACGAAGTTCGTCTCCCCTTGGACCAATCTAAAGGAGTTCGTCTCCACTTGGTCCAATCTAAAGGAGTTCGTCCACTTGGTGCAATCTAAGGGAGTTCGTATTATGATGGTCAAATCTAAGGGAGTTCGTCCGTCTTGTTCCAAACTAAGGGAGTTCGTCTCCTCTTGGACCAATCTAACGAAATTTGTCTCCCCTTGGACTAATCTAAAGGAGCTCGTCTCCACTTTGTCCAGTCTAAAGGAGTTCCTCCACTTGGTCCAATCTAAAGGAGTTCGTCTTATGTTGGTCAAATATATAGGACTTCGTCCGTCTTGATCCAAACTAAGGGAGTTCGTCACCTCTTGGTCCATTCTAAGGGAGTTTATCCCCTCTTGGACCAATCTAATGGAGTTCGTCTCCTCTTGGACCAATCTAACGAAGTTCGTCTCCCCATGGACCAATCTAATGGAGTTCATCTCCACTTGGTCCAATCTAAAGGAGTTCGTCCACTCGGTCCAATCTAGGGGAATTCGTCTTATGTTGGTCAAATCTAAGGGAGTTCGTCCGTCTTGATCCAAACTGGGGGAGTTCGTCACCTCTTGGTCCAATCTAAGGGAGTTCATCCCCTCTTGGACCAATCTAATGGAGTTCATCTCCTCTTGGACCAATCTAACGAAGTTCGTCTCCCCTGGGACCAATCAAAAGGAGTTCGTCTCCACTTTGTCCAATCTAAAGGTGTTCGTCCACTTGGTCCAATCTAGGGGAGTTCGTCTTATGTTGGTCAAATCTAAAGGAGTTCGTCTGTCTTGATCCAAACTATGGGAGTTCGTCACCTCTTAGTCCAAACTAAGGGATTTCATCCCCTCTCGGACCAATCTAATGGAGTTCGTCTCCACTTGGACCATACTAAAGAAGTTCGTCTCACCTTGGACCAATCTAAAGGAGTTCGTCTCCACTTTGTCCAATCTAAAGGAGTTCGTCCACTAGGTCCAATCTAGGGGAGTTCGTCTTATGTTGGTCAAATCTAAAGGAGTTCGTCTGTCTTGATCCAAACTAAGGGAGTTCGTCACCTCTTGGTCCAAATTAAGGGATTTCATCCTCTCTTGGACCAATCTAATGGAGTTCGTCTTCGCTTGCACCAATCTAATGAAGTTCGTCTCCCCTTGGACCAATCTAAAGGAGTTCGTCTCCACTTAGTCCAATCTAAAGGAGTTCGTCCAGTTGGTCCAATCTAAGGGAGTTCGTCTTATGTTGGTCAAATCTAAAGGAGTTCGTCAATCTTGATCCAAACTAAGGGAGTTCGTCACCTCTTGGTCCAATCTAAGGGAGTTCATCCCCTCTTGGACCAATCTAATGGAGTTCGTCTCCACTTGGACCAATCTAACGAAGTTCGTCTCCCCTTGGACCAATCTAAAGGAGTTCGTCTCCACTTTGTCCAATCTAAAGGAGTTCGTCCACTTGGTCCAATCTAGGGGAGTTCGTCTTATGTTGGTCAAATCTAAAGGAGTTCGTCTGTCTTGATCCAAACTAAGGGAGTTCGTCACCTTTTGGTCCATTCTAAGGGATTTCTTCCCCTCTTGGACCAATCTAATGGAGTTCGTCTCCTCTTGGACCAATGTAACGAAGTTCGTCTCCCCTTGTACCAATCTAAAGGAGTTCGTCTCCACTTTGTCCAATCTAAAGGAGTTCGTCCACATGGTCCAATCTAAGGGAGTTCGTCTTATGTTGGTCAAATCTATGGGAGTTCGTCCGTCTTGATCCAAACTAAGGGAGTTCGTCACGTCTCGATCCATTCTAAGGCATTTCATCCCCTCTTGGACCAATCTAATGAAGTTCGTCTCCTCTTGGACCAATCTAAAGGAGTTCGTCTCCACTTTGCCCAATCGAAAGGAGTTCGTCCACTTGGTCCAATCTAAGGGAGTTCGTCTTAAGTTGGTCTAGTCTATGGGAGTTCGTCCGTCTTGATCCAAACTAAGGGAGTTCGTCACCTCTTGGTCCATTCTAAGGGATTTCATCCCCTCTTCGACCAATCTAATGAAGTTCGTCTCCTCTTGGACTAATCTAAAGGAGTTCGTCTCCACTTTGTCCAATCTAAGGGAGTTCGTCTTATGATGGTCAGATCTAAGGGAGTTCGTCCGTCTTGTTCCACACTAAGGGAGTTCGTCTCCTCTTGGACCAATCTAACGAAGTTCGTCTCCCCTTGGACCAATCTAAAGGAGCTCGTCTCCAGTTTGTCCAGTCTAAAGGAGTTCGTCCACTTGGTCCAATCTATGGGAGTTCGTCTTATGTTGGTCAAATCTAAGGGAGTTCGTCCGTCTTGATCCAAACTGGGGGAGTTCGTCACCTCTTGGTCCAATCTAAGGGAGTTCATCCCCTCTTGGACCAATCTAATGGAGTTCATCTCCTCTTGGACCAATCTAACGAAGTTCGTCTCCCCTGGGACCAATCAAAAGGAGTTCGTCTCCACTTTGTCCAATCTAAAGGTGTTCGTCCACTTGGTCCAATCTAGGGGAGTTCGTCTTATGTTGGTCAAATCTAAAGGAGTTCGTCTGTCTTGATCCAAACTATGGGAGTTCGTCACCTCTTAGTCCAAACTAAGGGATTTCATCCCCTCTCGGACCAATCTAATGGAGTTCGTCTCCACTTGGACCATACTAAAGAAGTTCGTCTCACCTTGGACCAATCTAAAGGAGTTCGTCTCCACTTTGTCCAATCTAAAGGAGTTCGTCCACTAGGTCCAATCTAGGGGAGTTCGTCTTATGTTGGTCAAATCTAAAGGAGTTCGTCTGTCTTGATCCAAACTAAGGGAGTTCGTCACCTCTTGGTCCAAATTAAGGGATTTCATCCTCTCTTGGACCAATCTAATGGAGTTCGTCTTCGCTTGCACCAATCTAATGAAGTTCGTCTCCCCTTGGACCAATCTAAAGGAGTTCGTCTCCACTTAGTCCAATCTAAAGGAGTTCGTCCAGTTGGTCCAATCTAAGGGAGTTCGTCTTATGTTGGTCAAATCTAAAGGAGTTCGTCAATCTTGATCCAAACTAAGGGAGTTCGTCACCTCTTGGTCCAATCTAAGGGAGTTCATCCCCTCTTGGACCAATCTAATGGAGTTCGTCTCCACTTGGACCAATCTAACGAAGTTCGTCTCCCCTTGGACCAATCTAAAGGAGTTCGTCTCCACTTTGTCCAATCTAAAGGAGTTCGTCCACTTGGTCCAATCTAGGGGAGTTCGTCTTATGTTGGTCAAATCTAAAGGAGTTCGTCTGTCTTGATCCAAACTAAGGGAGTTCGTCACCTTTTGGTCCATTCTAAGGGATTTCTTCCCCTCTTGGACCAATCTAATGGAGTTCGTCTCCTCTTGGACCAATGTAACGAAGTTCGTCTCCCCTTGTACCAATCTAAAGGAGTTCGTCTCCACTTTGTCCAATCTAAAGGAGTTCGTCCACATGGTCCAATCTAAGGGAGTTCGTCTTATGTTGGTCAAATCTATGGGAGTTCGTCCGTCTTGATCCAAACTAAGGGAGTTCGTCACGTCTCGATCCATTCTAAGGCATTTCATCCCCTCTTGGACCAATCTAATGAAGTTCGTCTCCTCTTGGACCAATCTAAAGGAGTTCGTCTCCACTTTGCCCAATCGAAAGGAGTTCGTCCACTTGGTCCAATCTAAGGGAGTTCGTCTTAAGTTGGTCTAGTCTATGGGAGTTCGTCCGTCTTGATCCAAACTAAGGGAGTTCGTCACCTCTTGGTCCATTCTAAGGGATTTCATCCCCTCTTCGACCAATCTAATGAAGTTCGTCTCCTCTTGGACTAATCTAAAGGAGTTCGTCTCCACTTTGTCCAATCTAAGGGAGTTCGTCTTATGATGGTCAGATCTAAGGGAGTTCGTCCGTCTTGTTCCACACTAAGGGAGTTCGTCTCCTCTTGGACCAATCTAACGAAGTTCGTCTCCCCTTGGACCAATCTAAAGGAGCTCGTCTCCAGTTTGTCCAGTCTAAAGGAGTTCGTCCACTTGGTCCAATCTATGGGAGTTCGTCTTATGTTGGTCAAATCTAAGGGAGTTCGTCCGTCTTGATCCAAACTAGGGGAGTTCGTCACCTCTTGGTCCAATCTAAGGGAGTTCATCCCCTCTTGGACCAATCTAATGGAGTTCCTCTCCTCTTGGACCAATCTAACGAAGTTCGTCTCCCCTTGGACCAATCTAAAGGAGTTCGTCTCCACTTTGTCCAATCTAAAGGAGTTCGTCCACTTGGTCCAATCTAGGGGAGTTCGTCTTATGTTGGTCAAATCTAAAGGAGTTCGTCTGTCTTGATCCAAACTATGGGAGTTCGTCACCTCTTGGTCCATTCTAAGGGATTTCATCCCCTCTTGGACCAATCTAATGGAGTTCGTCTTCTCTTGGACCAATGTAACGAAGTTCGTCTCCCCTTGTACCAATCTAAAGGAGTTCGTCTCCACTTTGTCCAATCTAAAGGAGTTCGTCCACATGGTCCAATCTAAGGGAGTTCGTCTTATGTTGGTCAAATCTATGGGAGTTCGTCCGTCTTGATCCAAACTAAGGGAGTTCGTCCCCTCTTGGTCCATTCTGAGGGAGTTCATCCCCTCTTCGACCAATCTAATGGATTTCGCCTCCTCTTGGACCAATGTAACGAAGTTCGTCTCCCCTTGGACCAATCTAAAGGAGTTCGTCTCCACTTGGTCCAATCTAAAGGAGTTCGTCTCCACTTGGTCCAATCTAAAGGAGTTCGTCTACTTGGTCCAATTTAGGGGAGTTCGTCTTATGTTGCTCAAATCTAAAGGAGTTCGTCTGTCTTGATGCAAACTAAGGGAGTTCGTCACCTCTTGGTCGAAACTAAGGGATTTCATCCCCTATTTGACCAATCTAATGGAGTTCGTCTCCACTTGGACCAATCTAATGAAGTACGTCTCCCCTTGGACCAATCTAAAGGAGTTCGTCTCCACTTTGTCCAATCTAAAGGAGTTCGTCCACTTGGTCCATTCTAGGGGAGTTCGTCTTATGTTGGTCAAATCTAAAGGAGTTCGTCTGTCTTGATCCAAACTAAGGGAGTTCGTCACCTCTTGGTTCAATCTAAGGGAGTTCGTCCCCTCTTGGACCAATCTAATGGAGTTCATCTCCTCTTGGATGAATGTAACGAAGTTCGCCTCCCCTTGGACCAATCTAAAGGAGTTCGTCTCCACTTTGTCCAATCTAAAGGAGTTCGTCCACTAGGTCCAATCTAGGGGAGTTCGTCTTATGTTGGTCAAATCTAAAGGAGTTCGTCTGTCTTGATCCAAACTAAGGGAGTTCGTCACCTCTTGGTCCAACAAAGGGATTTCATCCCCTCTTGGACCAATCTAATGGAGTTCGTCTCCTCTTGGACCAATGTAACGAAGTTCGTCTCCCCTTGGACCAATCTAAAGGAGTTCGTCTCCACTTGATCCAATCTAAAGGAGTTCGTCTCCACTTGGTCCAATCTAAAGGAGTTCGTCCACTTGGTCCAATGTAGGGGAGTTCGTCTTATGTTGCTCAAATCTAAAGGAGTTCGTCTATCTTGATCCAAACTAAGGGAGTTCGTCACCTCTTGGTCCAAACTAAGGGATTTCATCCCCTCTTGGACCAATGTAACGAAGTTCGTCTCCCCTTGTACCAATCTAAAGGAGTTCGTCTCCACTTTGTCCAATCTAAAGGAGTTCGTCCACTTGCTCCAATCTAAGGGAGTTCGTCTTATGTTGGTCAAATCTATGGGAGTTCGACCGTCTTGATCCAAACTAAGGGAGTTCGTCACCTCTTGGTCCATTCTAAGGGATTTCATCCCCACTTCGACCAATCTAATGAAGTTCGTCTCCTCTTCGACCAATCTAAAGGAGTTCGTCTCCACTTTGTCCAATCTAAAGGAGTTCGTCCACTTGGTCCAATCTAGGGGAGTTCGTCTTATGTTGGTCAAATCTAAAGGAGTTCGTCAGTCTTGATCCAAACTAAGGGAGTTCGTCACCTCTTGGTCCATTCTAATTGATTTCATCCCCTCTTGGACCAATCTAATGGAGTTCGTCTCCTCTTGGACGAATCTAACGAAGTTCGTCTCCCCTTGGACCAATCTAAAGGAGTTCGTCTCCACTTGGTCCAATCTAAAGGAGTTCGTCCACTTGGTGCAATCTAAGGGAGTTCGTCTTATGATGGTCAAATCTAAGGGAGTTCGTCCGTCTTGTTCCACACTAAGGGAGTTCGTCTCCTCTTGGACCAATCTAACGAAGTTCGTCTCCCCTTGGACCAATCTAAAGGAGCTCGTGTCCACTTTGTCCAGTCTAAAGGAGTTCGACCACTTGGTCCAATCTAAGGGAGTTCATCTTATGTTGGTCAAATCTGTGGGACTTCGTCCGTCTTGATCCAAACTAAGGGAGTTCGTCACCTCTTGGTCCATTCTAAGGGAGTTCCTCCCCTCTTGGACCAATCTAATGGAGTTCGTCTCCCCTTGGAACAATCAAACGAAGTTCGTCTCCCCTTGGACCAATCTAAAGGAGTTCGTCTCCACTTGGTCCAATCTAAAGGAGTTCGTCCACTCGGTCCAATCTAGGGTACTTCGTCTTATGTTGGTCAAATCTAAGAGAGTTCGGCCGTCTTGATCCAAACTAGGGGAGTTCGTCACCTCTTGGTCCAATCTAAGGGAGTTCATCCCCTCTTGGACAAATCTAATGGAGTTCGTCTCCTCTTGGACCAATCTAACGAAGTTCGTCTCCCCTTGGACCAATCTAACGGAGTTCGTCTCCACTTTGTCCAATCTAAAGGAGTTCGTCCACTTGGTCCAATCTAGGGGAGTTCGTCTTATGTTGGTCAAATCAAAAGGAGTTCATCTGTCTTGATCCAAACTAAGGGAGTTCGTCACCTCTTGGTCCATTCTAAGGGATTTCATCCCCTCTTGGACCAATCTAATGGAGTTCGTCTCCTCTTGGACGAATCTAACGAAGTTCGTCTCCCCTTGGACCAATCTAAAGGAGTTCGTCTCCACTTGGTCCAATCTAAAGGAGTTCGTCCACTTGGTGCAATCTAAGGGAGTTTGTCCGTCTTGTTCCAAACTAAGGGAGTTCGTCTCCTCTTGGACCAATCTAACGAAGTTCGTCTCCCCTTGGACCAATCTAAAGGAGCTCGTCTCCACTTTGATCAGTCTGAAGGAGTTCGTCCACTTGGTCCAATCTAAGGGAGTTCGTCTTATGTTGGTCAAATCTATGGGACTTCATCCGTCTTGATCCAAACTAAGGGAGTTCGTCACCTCTTGGTCCATTCTAAGGGAGTTCATCCCCTCATGGACCAATCTAATGGAGTTCGTCTCCTCTTGGACCAATCTAACGAAGTTCGTCTCCCCTTGGACCAATCTAAAGGAGTTCGTCTCCACTTGGTCCAATCTAAAGGAGTTCGTCCACTCGGTCCAATCTAGGGGAGTTCGTCTTATGTTGGTCAAATCTAAGGGAGTTCGTCCGTCTTGATCCAAACTAGGGGAGTTCGTCACCTCTTGGTCCAATCTAAGGGAGTTCATCCCCTCTTGGACCAATCTAATGGAGTTCGTCTCCTCTTGGACCAATGTAACGAAGTTCGTCTCCCCTTGGACCAATCTAAAGGAGTTCGTCTCCACTTTGTCCAATTTAAAGGAGTTCGTCCACTTGGTCCAATCTAGGGGAGTTCGTCTTATGTTGCTCAAATCTAAAGGAGTTCGTCTGTCTTGATCCAAACTAAGGGAGTTCGTCACCTCTTGGTCCTAACTAAGGGATTTCATCCCCTCTTGGAGCAATCTAATGGAGTTCGTCTTCGCTTGCACCAATCTAATGAAGTTCGTCTCCTCTTGGACCAATCTAAAGTAGTTCGTTTCCACTTTGTCCAATCTAAAGGAGTTCGTCCACTTGGTCCAATATAGGGAGTTCGTCTTATGTTGGTCAAATCTAAAGGAGTTCGTCAGTCTTGATCCAAACTAAGGGAGTTCGTCACCTCTTGGTCCAATCTAAGGGAGTTCATCCCCTCTTGGACCAATCTAATGGAGTTCGTCTCCACTTGGACCAATCTAACGAAGTTCGTCTCCCCTTGGACCAATCTAAAGGAGTTCGTCTCCACTTTGTCCAATCTAAAGGAGTTCGTCCACTAGGTCCAATCTAGGGGAGTTCGTCTTATGTTGGTCAAATCTAAAGGAGTTCGTCTGTCTCGATCCAAACTAAGGGAGTTCATCACCTCTTGGTCCAATCTAAGGGATTTCATCCCCTCTTGGACCAATCTAATGGAGTTCGTCTCCTCTTGGCCCAATGTAACGAAGTTCGTCTCCCCTTGGACCAATCTAAAGGAGTTCGTCTCCACTTGATCCAATCTAAAGGAGTTCGTCTCCACTTGGTCCAATCTAAAGGAGTTCGTCTACTTGGTCCAATCTAGGGGAGTTCGTCTTATGTTGCTCAAATCTAAAGGAGTTCGTCTGTCTTGATCCAAACTAAGGGAGTTCGTCACCTCTTGGTCCATACTAAGGGATTTCATCCCCTCTTGGACCAATCTAATAGAGTTCGTCTTCGCTTGCACCAATCTAATAGAGTTCGTCTCCTCTTGGACCAATCTAAAGGAGTTCGTCCACTTGGTCCAATCTAGGGGAGTTCGTCCACTTGGTCCATTCTAGGGGAGTTCGTCTTATGTTGGTCAAATCTAAAGGAGTTCGTCAGTCTTGATCCAAACTAAGGGAGTTCGTCACCTCTTGGTCCAATCTAAGGGAGTTCATCCCCTCTTGGACCAATCTAATGGAGTTCGTCTCCACTTGGACCAATCTAACGAAGTTCGTCTCCCCTTGGCCCAATCTAAGGGATTTCGTCTCCACTTTGTCCAATCTAAAGGAGTTCGTCCACTTGTTCCAATCTAGGGGAGTTCGTCTTATGTTGGTCAAATCTAAAGGAGTTCGTCTGTCTTGATCCAAACTAAGGGAGTTCGTCACCGCCTGGTCCATTCTAAGGGATTTATCCCCTCTTGGACCAATCTAATGGAGTTCGTCTCCTCTTGGACCAATGTAACGAAGTTCGTCTCCCCTTGTACCAATCTAAAGGAGTTCGTCTCCACTTTGTCCAATCTAAAGGAGCTCGTCCACATGGTCCAATCTAAGGGACTTCATCTTATGTTGGTCAAATCTTTGGGAGTTCGTCCGTCTTGATCCAAACTAAGGGAGTTCGTCACCTCTTGGTCCATTCTAAGGGATTTCATCCCCTCTTGGACCAATCTAATGGAGTTCGTCTCCTCTTGGACCAATGTAACGAAGTTCGTCTCCCCTCAGACCAATCTAAAGGAGTTCGTCTCAACTTGGTCCAATCTAAAGGAGTTCGTCTCCACTTGGTCCAATCTAAAGGAGTTCGTCCACTTGGTCCAATTTAGGGGAGTTCGTCTTATGTTGGTCAAATCTAAAGGAGTTCGTCTGTCTTGATGCAAACTCAGGGAGTTCGTCACCTCTTGGTCGAAACTAAGGGATTTCATCCCCTCTTGGACCAATCTAGTGGAGTTCATCTCCTCTTGGATGAATGTAACGAAGTTCGCCTCCCCTTGGACCAATCTAAAGGAGTTCGTCTCCACTTTGTCCAATATAAAGGAGTTCGTCCACTTGGTCCAATCTAGGGGAGTTCGTCTTATGTTGGTCAAATCTAAGGGAGTTCGTCCGTCTTGATCCAAACTAGGGGAGTTCATCACCTCTTGGTCCAATCTAAGGGAGTTCATCCCCTCTTGGACAAATCTAATGGAGTTCGTCTCCTCTTGGACCAATGTAACGAAGTTCGTCTCCCCTTGGACCAATCTAAAGGAGTTCGTCTCCACTTTGTCCAATCTAAAGGAGTTCGTCCACTTGGTCCAATCTAGGGGAGTTCGTCTTATGTTGCTCAAATCTAAAGGAGTTCGTCTGTCTTGATCCAAACTAAGGGAGTTCGTCACCTCTTGGTCC
>JAPVXF010000174.1:0-25000 GCA_030064385.1 Melaleuca quinquenervia
AACCAATCTAAGGAAGTTCGTCCCCTCTTTGACCAATCTAAAGTAGTTCGTCTTTTCTTCGTCCAATCTAAGGATGTTCGTCTCCTCTTGGTCCAATCTTAGGGAGTTCGTCCACCTCAGACCAATCTATGGAAGTTCGTCCCTTCTTGGACCAATCTATTGTAGTTCGTCTTCTCTTCGTCCAATCTAAGGATGTTCGTCCCCTCTTAGTCAAATCTTAGGGAGTTCGTGCACCTTGGACCAATCTATGGAAGTTCGTCCCCACTTGGACCGATCTAATGTAGTTCGTCTTCTCTTCTTCGAATCTAAGGATGTTCGTCCCCTCTTGGTTCAATCTTTGGGATTTCGTCCACCTTGGACCAATCTAAGGAAGTTCGTCCCCTCTTGGACCAATTTAAAGTAGTTCATCTCCTCTTGGTCCAATCTGGAGGAGTTCTGCTTCTCATCGTCCAATCTAAGGACGTTCGTCCCCTCTTGGTCCAATCAAAGGGAGTTCGTCCACCTTGGACCAATCTAAGAAAGTTCGTCCCCTCTTGGACCAATCTAAAGTAGTTCGTCTCCTCTTGGTCCAATCTTACAGAGTTCGTCCATCTTGGTCCAAGCTAATGATGTTCGTCGCCACAAGGCCCAATCTAAAGGAGTCCGTCTCCTCTCGGTCCAATCTATGGAAGTTCATCCCCTCTTGGACCAATCTAAAGTAGTTCGTCTTCTCTACGTCCAATCTACGGATGTACGTCACCTCTTGGTCCAATCTTCGTGAGTTCGTCCACCTTGGACCAATCTAAGGAAGTTCGTCCCCTCTTGGACCAATTTAAAGTAGTTCGTCTCCTCTTGGTCCAATCTGCGGCAGTTCGGCTTCTCTTCGTCCAATCTAACGATGTTCGTCCACTCTTGGTCCAATCTTAGGGAGTTCGTCGACCTTGGACCAATATAAGGAAGTTCGTCCCCTCTTTGACCATTCTAAAGTAGTTCGTCTTTTCTTCGTCCAATCTAAGGATGTTCGTCCCCTCTTGGTCCAATCTTAGGGAGTTCGTCCACGTCGGACCAATCTATGGAAGTTCGTCCCCTATTGCACCAATCTATTGTAGTTCATCTTCTCTTCTTCCAATCTAAATATGTTCATCGCCTCTTGGTCCAATCTTTGGGAGTTCGACCACCTTGGACCAATCTAAGGAAGTTCGTCCCCTCTTGGACCAATCTAAAGTAGTTCGTCTTCTCTTTGTCCAATCTAAGGATGTTCGTCCCCTCTTAGTCCAATCTTTGGGAGTTCATCCATCTTGGACCAATCTAAGGAAGTTCGTCCCCTCATCGACCAATCTAAAGTAGTTCGTCTCCTCTTGGTCCAATCTTAAAGAGTTCGTCCATCTTGGTCCAAGCTAATTATGTTCGTCACCACAAGGACCAATCTAAAGGAGTCCGTCTCCTCTTGGTCCAATCTATGGAAGTTCCTTTCCTCTTGGACCAATCTAAAGTAGTTCGTCTTCCCTTCATCCAATCTAAGGATGTACGTCCCCTCTTGGTCCAATCTTAGGGATTTCGTCCACCTTGGACCAATCTAAGGAAGTTCGTCCCCTCTTGGACCAATTTAAAGTAGTTCGTCTCCTCTTGGTCCAATCTGGTGGAGTTCGGCTTCTCTTCGTCCAATCTAAGGACGTTCGTACCCTCTTGGTCCAATCATAGGGAGTTCGTCCACCCTGGACCAATCTAAGGAAGTTGTCCCCTCATGGACCATTTTAAAGTAGTTCGTCCCCCCTTGGTCCAATCTGCGGCAGTTCGGCTTCTCTTCGTCCAATCTAACGATGTTCGTCCCCTCTTGGTCCAATCTTAGGGAGTTCGTCCACCTTGGACCAATGTAAGGAAGTTCGTCCCCTCTTTGACCATTCTAAAGTAGTTCGTCTTTTCTTCGTCCAATCTAAGGATGTTCGTCCCCACTTGGTCGAATCTTAGGGAGTTCGTCCACGTCGGACCAATCTATGGAAGTTCGTCCCCTATTGCACCAATCTATTGTAGTTCATCTTCTCTTCTTCCAATCTAAATATGTTCATCGCCTCTTGGTCCAATCTTTGGGAGTTCGACCACCTTGGACCAATCTAAGGAAGTTCGTCCCCTCTTGGACCAATCTAAAGTAGTTCGTCTTCTCTTCGTCCAATCTAAGGATGTTCGTCCCCTCTTAGTCCAATCTTTGGGAGTTCATCCATCTTGGACCAATCTAAGGAAGTTCGTCCCCTCATCGACCAATCTAAAGTAGTTCGTCTCCTCTTGGTCCAATCTTAAAGAGTTCGTCCATCTTGGTCCAAGCTAATTATGTTCGTCACCACAAGGACCAATCTAAAGGAGTCCGTCTCCTCTTGGTCCAATCTATGGAAGTTCCTTTCCTCTTGGACCAATCTAAAGTAGTTCGTCTTCCCTTCATCCAATCTAAGGATGTACGTCCCCTCTTGGTCCAATCTTAGGGAGTTCGTCCACCTTGGACCAATCTAAGGAAGTTCGTCCCCTCTTGGACCAATTTAAAGTAGTTCGTCTCCTCTTGGTCCAATCTGGTGGAGTTCGGCTTCTCTTCGTCCAATCTAAGGACGTTCGTACCCTCTTGGTCCAATCTTAGGGAGTTCGTCCACCCTGGACCAATCTAAGGAAGTTGTCCCCTCATGGACCATTTTAAAGTAGTTCGTCCCCCCTTGGTCCAATCTGCGGCAGTTCGGCTTCTCTTCGTCCAATCTAACGATGTTCGTCCCCTCTTGGTCCAATCTTAGGGAGTTCGTCCACCTTGGACCAATCTAAGGAAGTTCGTCCCCTCTTTGACCAATCTAAAGTAGTTCGTCTTTTCTTCGCCCAATCTAAGGATGTTCGTCTCCTCTTGGTCCAATCATAGGGAGTTCGTCCACCTCGGACCAATCTATGGAAGTTCGTCCCCTCTTGGACCAATATAAAGTAGTTCATCTTCTCTTCGTCCAATCTAAGGATGTTCGTCCCCTCTTAGTCCAATCTTTGGGAGTTCAACCATCTTGGACCAATCTAAGGAAGTTCGTCCCCTCTTCAACTAATCTAAACTAATTCGTCTCCTCTTGGTCCAATCTTAAAGAGTTCGTCCATCTTGCTCCAAGCTAATGATGTTCGTCGCCACAAGGACTAATCTAAAGGAGTCCGTCGCCTCTTGGTCCAATCTATGCAACTTCGTCCCCTCTTGGACCAATCTAAAGTAGTTCGTCTTCTCTTCGTCCATTCCTTGGATGTTCGTCCCCACTTGGTCCATTGTTAGGGAGTTCGTCCACCATGGACAAATCTGAGGAAGTTCGTCCCCTCTTGGACCAATCTAAAGTAGTTCGTCTTCTCTTCGTCCAATCTAAGGATGTTCGTCCCCTCTTAGTCAAATATTAGTGAGTTCGTGCACCTTGGACCAATCTATGGAAGTTCGTCCCCTCTTGGACCAATCTAATGTAGTTCGTCTTCTCTTCTTGCAATCTAAGGTTGTTCGTCCCCTCTTGGTCCAATCTTTGGGAGTTCGTCCACCTTGGACCAATCTAAGGAAGTTCGTCCCCTCTTGGACAAATCTAAAGTAGTTCGATTTCTCTTCGTCCAATCTAAGGATGTTCGTCCCCTCTTAGTCAAATCTTTGGGAGTTCATCCATCTTGGACCAATCTAAGGAAGTTCGTCCCTTCTTTGACTAATCTAAACTAGTTCGTCTCCTCTTGGTCCAATCTTAAAGAGTTCGTCCATCTTGCTCCAATCTAATGATGTTCGTCGCCACAAGGACCATTCTAAAGGAGTCCGTCTCCTCTTGGTCCAATATATGGAACTTCGTCCCCTCTTGGACCAATCTAAAGTAGTTCGTCTTCTCTTCGTCCAATCCATTGATGTTCGTCCCCTCTTGGTCCATTCTTAGGGAGTTCTTCCACCTTGGACAAATCTGAGGAAGTTCGTCCCCTCTTGGACCAATCTAAAGTAGTTCATCTTCTCTTCGTCCAATCTAAGGATGTTCGTCCCCTCTTAGTCAAATCTTAGGGAGTTCGTGCACCTTGGACCAATCTATGGAAGTTCATCCCCTCTTGGACCAATCTAATGTAGTTCATCTTCTCTTCTTCCAATCTAAGGATGTTCCTCCTCTCTTGGTTCAATCTTTGGGATTTCGTCCACCTTGAACCAATCTAAGGAAGTTCGTCCCCTCTTGGACCAATTTAAAGTAGTTCGTCTCCTCTTGGTCCAATCTGGTGGAGTTCAGCTTCTCCTCGTCCAATCTAAGGACGTTCGTCCCCTCTTGGTCCAATCATACGGAGTTCGTCCACCTTGGACTAATCTAAGAAAGTTCGTCCCCTCTTGTACCAATCTAAAGTAGTTCGTCTCCTCTTGGTCCAATCTTAAAGTGTTCGTCCATCTTGGTCCAAGCTAATGATGTTCGTCACCACAAGGACCAATCTAAAGGAGTCCGTCTCCTCTTGGTCCACTCTATGGAAGTTCGTCCCCTCTTGGACCAATCTAAAGTAGTTCGTCTTCTCTACGTCCAATCTAAGGATGTACGTCTCCTCTTGGTCCAATCTTAGGGAGTTCGTCCACCTTGGACCAATCTAAGGAAGTTCGTCCCCTCTTGGACCAATTTAAAGTAGTTCGTCTCCTCTTGGTCCAATCTGCGGCAGTTCGGCTTCTCTTCGTCCAATCTAACGATGTTCGTCCACTCTTGGTCCAATCTTAGGGAGTTCGTCCACCTTGGACCAATCTAAGGAAGTTCGTCCCCTCTTTGACCATTCTAAAGTAGTTCGTCTTTACTTCGTCCAATCTAACGATGTTCGTCCCCTCTTGGTCCAATCTTGGGGAGTTCGTCCACCTCGGACCAATCTATGGAAGTTCGTCCCCTATTGGACCAATCTATTGTAGTTCGTCTTCTCTTCTTCCAATCTAAGGATGTTCGTCGCCTCTTGGTCCAATCTTTGGGAGTTCGACCACCTTGGACCAATCTAAGGAAGTTCGTCCCCTCTTGGACTAATCTAAAGTAGTTCGACTCCTCTTGGTCCAATCATAAAGAGTTCGTCCATCTTGGTCCAAGCTAATGATGTTCGTCGCCACAAGGACCAGTCTAAAGGAGTCCGTCTCCTCTTGGTCCACTTTATGGAAGTTCGTCCCCTCTTGGACCAATCTAAAGTAGTTCGTCTTCTCTACGTCCAATCTAAGGATGTACGTCCCCTCTTGGTCCAATCTTAGGGAGTTCGTCCACCTTGGACCAATCTAAGGAAGTTCGTCCCCTCTTGGACCAATTTAAAGTAGTTCGTCTCCTCTTGGTCCAATCTGGTGGAGTTCGGCTTCTCTTCGTCCAAACTAAGGACGTTCGTACCCTCTTGGTCCAATCTTAGGGAGTTCGTCCACCCTGGACCAATCTAAGGAAGTTGTCCCCTCATGGACCATTTTAAAGTAGTTCGTCCCCCCTTGGTCCAATCTGCGGCAGTTCGGCTTCTCTTCGTCCAATCTAACGATGTTCGTCCCCTCTTGGTCCAATCTTAGGGAGTTCGTCCACCTTAAACCAATCTAAGGAAGTTCGTCCCCTCTTTGACCAATCTAAAGTAGTTCGTCTTTTCTTCGTCCAATCTAAGGATGTTCGTCTCCTCTTGGTCCAATCTTAGGGAGTTCGTCCACCTCAGACCAATCTATGGAAGTTCGTCCCTTCTTGGACCAATCTATTGTAGTTCGTCTTCTCTTCGTCCAATCTAAGGATGTTCGTCCCCTCTTAGTCAAATCTTAGGGAGTTCGTGCACCTTGGACCAATCTATGGAAGTTCGTCCCCACTTGGACCGATCTAATGTAGTTCGTCTTCTCTTCTTCGAATCTAAGGATGTTCGTCCCCTCTTGGTTCAATCTTTGGGATTTCGTCCACCTTGGACCAATCTAAGGAAGTTCGTCCCCTCTTGGACCAATTTAAAGTAGTTCATCTCCTCTTGGTCCAATCTGGAGGAGTTCTGCTTCTCATCGTCCAATCTAAGGACGTTCGTCCCCTCTTGGTCCAATCAAAGGGAGTTCGTCCACCTTGGACCAATCTAAGAAAGTTCGTCCCCTCTTGGACCAATCTAAAGTAGTTCGTCTCCTCTTGGTCCAATCTTACAGAGTTCGTCCATCTTGGTCCAAGCTAATGATGTTCGTCGCCACAAGGCCCAATCTAAAGGAGTCCGTCTCCTCTCGGTCCAATCTATGGAAGTTCATCCCCTCTTGGACCAATCTAAAGTAGTTCGTCTTCTCTACGTCCAATCTACGGATGTACGTCACCTCTTGGTCCAATCTTCGTGAGTTCGTCCACCTTGGACCAATCTAAGGAAGTTCGTCCCCTCTTGGACCAATTTAAAGTAGTTCGTCTCCTCTTGGTCCAATCTGCGGCAGTTCGGCTTCTCTTCGTCCAATCTAACGATGTTCGTCCACTCTTGGTCCAATCTTAGGGAGTTCGTCGACCTTGGACCAATATAAGGAAGTTCGTCCCCTCTTTGACCATTCTAAAGTAGTTCGTCTTTTCTTCGTCCAATCTAAGGATGTTCGTCCCCTCTTGGTCCAATCTTAGGGAGTTCGTCCACGTCGGACCAATCTATGGAAGTTCGTCCCCTATTGCACCAATCTATTGTAGTTCATCTTCTCTTCTTCCAATCTAAATATGTTCATCGCCTCTTGGTCCAATCTTTGGGAGTTCGACCACCTTGGACCAATCTAAGGAAGTTCGTCCCCTCTTGGACCAATCTAAAGTAGTTCGTCTTCTCTTTGTCCAATCTAAGGATGTTCGTCCCCTCTTAGTCCAATCTTTGGGAGTTCATCCATCTTGGACCAATCTAAGGAAGTTCGTCCCCTCATCGACCAATCTAAAGTAGTTCGTCTCCTCTTGGTCCAATCTTAAAGAGTTCGTCCATCTTGGTCCAAGCTAATTATGTTCGTCACCACAAGGACCAATCTAAAGGAGTCCGTCTCCTCTTGGTCCAATCTATGGAAGTTCCTTTCCTCTTGGACCAATCTAAAGTAGTTCGTCTTCCCTTCATCCAATCTAAGGATGTACGTCCCCTCTTGGTCCAATCTTAGGGATTTCGTCCACCTTGGACCAATCTAAGGAAGTTCGTCCCCTCTTGGACCAATTTAAAGTAGTTCGTCTCCTCTTGGTCCAATCTGGTGGAGTTCGGCTTCTCTTCGTCCAATCTAAGGACGTTCGTACCCTCTTGGTCCAATCATAGGGAGTTCGTCCACCCTGGACCAATCTAAGGAAGTTGTCCCCTCATGGACCATTTTAAAGTAGTTCGTCCCCCCTTGGTCCAATCTGCGGCAGTTCGGCTTCTCTTCGTCCAATCTAACGATGTTCGTCCCCTCTTGGTCCAATCTTAGGGAGTTCGTCCACCTTGGACCAATGTAAGGAAGTTCGTCCCCTCTTTGACCATTCTAAAGTAGTTCGTCTTTTCTTCGTCCAATCTAAGGATGTTCGTCCCCACTTGGTCGAATCTTAGGGAGTTCGTCCACGTCGGACCAATCTATGGAAGTTCGTCCCCTATTGCACCAATCTATTGTAGTTCATCTTCTCTTCTTCCAATCTAAATATGTTCATCGCCTCTTGGTCCAATCTTTGGGAGTTCGACCACCTTGGACCAATCTAAGGAAGTTCGTCCCCTCTTGGACCAATCTAAAGTAGTTCGTCTTCTCTTCGTCCAATCTAAGGATGTTCGTCCCCTCTTAGTCCAATCTTTGGGAGTTCATCCATCTTGGACCAATCTAAGGAAGTTCGTCCCCTCATCGACCAATCTAAAGTAGTTCGTCTCCTCTTGGTCCAATCTTAAAGAGTTCGTCCATCTTGGTCCAAGCTAATTATGTTCGTCACCACAAGGACCAATCTAAAGGAGTCCGTCTCCTCTTGGTCCAATCTATGGAAGTTCCTTTCCTCTTGGACCAATCTAAAGTAGTTCGTCTTCCCTTCATCCAATCTAAGGATGTACGTCCCCTCTTGGTCCAATCTTAGGGAGTTCGTCCACCTTGGACCAATCTAAGGAAGTTCGTCCCCTCTTGGACCAATTTAAAGTAGTTCGTCTCCTCTTGGTCCAATCTGGTGGAGTTCGGCTTCTCTTCGTCCAATCTAAGGACGTTCGTACCCTCTTGGTCCAATCTTAGGGAGTTCGTCCACCCTGGACCAATCTAAGGAAGTTGTCCCCTCATGGACCATTTTAAAGTAGTTCGTCCCCCCTTGGTCCAATCTGCGGCAGTTCGGCTTCTCTTCGTCCAATCTAACGATGTTCGTCCCCTCTTGGTCCAATCTTAGGGAGTTCGTCCACCTTGGACCAATCTAAGGAAGTTCGTCCCCTCTTTGACCAATCTAAAGTAGTTCGTCTTTTCTTCGCCCAATCTAAGGATGTTCGTCTCCTCTTGGTCCAATCATAGGGAGTTCGTCCACCTCGGACCAATCTATGGAAGTTCGTCCCCTCTTTGACCAATATAAAGTAGTTCGTCTTCTCTTCGTCCAATCTAAGGATGTTCGTCCCCTCTTAGTCCAATCTTTGGGAGTTCAACCATCTTGGACCAATCTAAGGAAGTTCGTCCCCTCTTCAACTAATCTAAACTAATTCGTCTCCTCTTGGTCCAATCTTAAAGAGTTCGTCCATCTTGCTCCAAGCTAATGATGTTCGTCGCCACAAGGACTAATCTAAAGGAGTCCGTCGCCTCTTGGTCCAATCTATGCAACTTCGTCCCCTCTTGGACCAATCTAAAGTAGTTCGTCTTCTCTTCGTCCATTCCTTGGATGTTCGTCCCCACTTGGTCCATTGTTAGGGAGTTCGTCCACCATGGACAAATCTGAGGAAGTTCGTCCCCTCTTGGACCAATCTAAAGTAGTTCGTCTTCTCTTCGTCCAATCTAAGGATGTTCGTCCCCTCTTAGTCAAATATTAGTGAGTTCGTGCACCTTGGACCAATCTATGGAAGTTCGTCCCCTCTTGGACCAATCTTATGTAGTTCGTCTTCTCTTCTTGCAATCTAAGGTTGTTCGTCCCCTCTTGGTCCAATCTTTGGGAGTTCGTCCACCTTGGACCAATCTAAGGAAGTTCGTCCCCTCTTGGACAAATCTAAAGTAGTTCGATTTCTCTTCGTCCAATCTAAGGATGTTCGTCCCCTCTTAGTCAAATCTTTGGGAGTTCATCCATCTTGGACCAATGTAAGGAAGTTCGTCCCTTCTTTGACTAATCTAAACTAGTTCGTCTCCTCTTGGTCCAATCTTAAAGAGTTCGTCCATCTTGCTCCAATCTAATGATGTTCGTCGCCACAAGGACCATTCTAAAGGAGTCCGTCTCCTCTTGGTCCAATATATGGAACTTCGTCCCCTCTTGGACCAATCTAAAGTAGTTCGTCTTCTCTTCGTCCAATCCATTGATGTTCGTCCCCTCTTGGTCCATTCTTAGGGAGTTCTTCCACCTTGGACAAATCTGAGGAAGTTCGTCCCCTCTTGGACCAATCTAAAGTAGTTCATCTTCTCTTCGTCCAATCTAAGGATGTTCGTCCCCTCTTAGTCAAATCTTAGGGAGTTCGTGCACCTTGGACCAATCTATGGAACTTCGTCCCCTCTTGGACCAATCTAATGTAGTTCATCTTCTCTTCTTCCAATCTAATGATGTTCCTCCTCTCTTGGTTCAATCTTTGGGATTTCGTCCACCTTGAACCAATCTAAGGAAGTTCGTCCCCTGTTGGACCAATTTAAAGTAGTTCGTCTCCTCTTGGTCCAATCTGGTGGAGTTCAGCTTCTCCTCGTCCAATCTAAGGACGTTCGTCCCCTCTTGGTCCAATCATACGGAGTTCGTCCACCTTGGACTAATCTAAGAAAGTTCGTCCCCTCTTGTACCAATCTAAAGTAGTTCGTCTCCTCTTGGTCCAATCTTAAAGTGTTCGTCCATCTTGGTCCAAGCTAATGATGTTCGTCACCACAAGGACCAATCTAAAGGAGTCCGTCTCCTCTTGGTCCACTCTATGGAAGTTCGTCCCCTCTTGGACCAATCTAAAGTAGTTCGTCTTCTCTACGTCCAATCTAAGGATGTACGTCTCCTCTTGGTCCAATCTTAGGGAGTTCGTCCACCTTGGACCAATCTAAGGAAGTTCGTCCCCTCTTGGACCAATTTAAAGTAGTTCGTCTCCTCTTGGTCCAATCTGCGGCAGTTCGGCTTCTCTTCGTCCAATCTAACGATGTTCGTCCACTCTTGGTCCAATCTTAGGGAGTTCGTCCACCTCGGACCAATCTATGGAAGTTCGTCCCCTCTTGGACCAATCTATTGTAGTTCGTCTTCTCTTCTTCCAATCTAAGGATGTTCGTCCCCTCTTGGTCCAATCTTAGGGAGTTCGTCCACCATGGACCAATCTAATGAAGTTCGTCCCCTCTAGGACCAATATAAAGTAGTTCATCTTCTCTTCATCCAATCTAAGGATGTTCGTCCCCTCTTAGTCCAATCTTTGGGAGTTCATCCATCTTGGACCAATCTAAGGAAGTTCGTCCCCTCTTCGACTAATCTAAACTAGTTCGTCTCCTCTTGGTCCAATCTTAAAGAGTTCGTCCATCTTGCTCCAAGCTAAGGATGTTCGTCGCCACAAGGACCAATCTAAAGGAGTCCGTTTCCTCTTGGTCCAATCTATGCAACTTCGTCCCCTCTTGGACCAATCTAAAGTAGTTCGTCTTCTCTTCGTCCATTCCTTGGATGTTCGTCCCCTCTTGGTCTAATCTTAGGGAGTTCGTCCACCTTGGACCAATCTAAGGAAGTTCGTCCCCTCTTTGACCAATCTAAAGTAGTTCGTCTTTTCTTCGTCCAATCTAAGGATGTTCGTCTCCTCTTGGTCCAATCTTAGGGAGTTCGTCCACCTCGGACCAATCTATGGAAGTTCGTCCCCTCTTGGACCAATCTATTGTAGTTCGTCTTCTCTTCGTCCAATCTAAGGATGTTCGTCCCCTCTTAGTCAAATCTTAGGGAGTTCGTGCACCTTGGACCAATCTATGGAAGTTCGTCCCCTCTTGGACCGATCTAATGTAGTTCGTCTTCTCTTCTTCCTATCTAAGGATGTTCGTCCCCTCTTGGTTCAATCTTTGGGATTTCTTCCACCTTGGACCAATCTAAGGAAGTTCGTCCCCTCTTGGACCAATTTAAAGATGTTCGTCGCCACAAGGACCAATCTAAAGGAGTCCGTCTCCTCTTGGTCCAATCTATGGAACTTCGTCCCCTCTTGGACCAATCTAAAGTTGTTCGTCTTCTCTTCGTCCAATCTTAGGATGTTCGTCCCCTCTTGCTGCAATCATAGGGAGTTCACCAACCTTGGACAAATCTAAGGAAGTTCGTCCATCTTGGTCCAAGCTAATGATGTTCGTCGCCACAAGGACCAATCTAAAGGAGTCCGTCTCCTCTTGGTCCAATCTATGGAAGTTCCTCTGCTCTTGGACCAATCTAAAGCAGTTCATCTTCTCTTCATCCAATCTAAGGATGTACGTCCCCTCTTGGTCCAAACTTTGGGAGTTCGTCCACCTTGGACCAATCTAAGGAAGTTCGTCCCCTCTTGGACCAATTTAAAGTAGTTCGCCTCCCCTTGGTCCAATGTGCGGCAGTTCGGCTTCTGTTCGTCCAATCTAACGATGTTCGTCCCCTCTTGGTCCAATCCTAGGGAGTTCGTCCACCTTGGACCAATCTAAGGAAGTTCGTCCCCTCTTGGATCAATTTAAAGTAGTTCGTCTCCCCTTGGTCCAATGTGCGGCAGTTCGGCTTCTGTTCGTCCAATCTAACGATGTTCGTCCCCTCTTGGTCCAATCTTAGGGAGTTCGTCCACCTTGGACCAATCTAAGGAAGTTCGTCCCCTCTTTGACCAATCTAAAGTAGTTCGTCTATTCTTCGTCCAATCTAAGGATGTTCGTCTCCTCTTGGTCCAATCTTAGGGAGTTCGTCCACCTCGGACCAATCTATGGAAGTTCGTCCCCTCTTGGACCAATCTATTGTAGTTCGTCTTCTCTTCTTCCAATCTAAGGATGTTCGTCCCCTCTTGGTCCAATCTTAGGGAGTTCTTCCACCATGGACCAATCTAATGAAGTTCGTCCCCTCTAGGACCAATATAAAGTAGTTCGTCTTCTCTACGTCCAATCTAAGGATGTACGTCCCCTCTTGGTCCAATCTTCGTGAGTTCGTCCACCTTGGACCAATCTAAGGAAGTTCGTCCCCTCTTGGACCAATTTAAAGTAGTTCGTCTCCTCTTGGTCCAATCTACGGCAGTTCGGCTTCTCTTCGTCCAATCTAACGATGTTCGTCCACTCTTGGTCCAATCTTAGGGAGTTCGTCCACCTTGGACCAATATAAGGAAGTTCGTCCCCTCTTTGACCATTCTAAAGTAGTTCGTCTTTTCTTCGTCCAATCTAAGGATGTTCGTCCCCTCTTGGTCCAATCTTAGGGAGTTCGTCCACGTCGGACCAATCTATGGAAGTTCGTCCCCTATTGCACCAATCTATTGTAGTTCGTCTTCTCGTCTTCCAATCTAAATATGTTTGTCGCCTCTTGGTCCAATCTTTGGGAGTTCGACCACCTTGGACCAATCTAAGGAAGTTCGTCCCCTCTTGGACCAATCTAAAGTAGTTCGTCTTCTCTTTGTCCAATCTAAGGATGTTCGTCCCCTCTTAGTCCAATCTTTGGGAGTTCATCCATCTTGGACCAATCTAAGGAAGTTCGTCCCCTCATCGACCAATCTAAAGTAGTTCGTCTCCTCTTGGTCCAATCTTAAAGAGTTCGTCCATCTTGGTCCAAGCTAATTATGTTCGTCACCACAAGGACCAATCTAAAGGAGTCCGTCTCCTCTTGGTCCAATCTATGGAAGTTCCTTTCCTCTTGGACCAATCTAAAGTAGTTCGTCTTCCCTTCATCCAATCTAAGGATGTACGTCCCCTCTTGGTCCAATCTTAGGGAGTTCGTCCACCTTGGACCAATCTAAGGAAGTTCGTCCCCTCTTGGACCAATTTAAAGTAGTTCGTCTCCTCTTGGTCCAATCTGGTGGAGTTCGGCTTCTCTTCGTCCAATCTAAGGACGTTCGTACCCTCTTGGTCCAATCTTAGGGAGTTCGTCCACCCTGGACCAATCTAAGGAAGTTGTCCCCTCATGGACCATTTTAAAGTAGTTCGTCCCCCCTTGGTCCAATCTGCGGCAGTTCGGCTTCTCTTCGTCCAATCTAACGATGTTCGTCCCCTCTTGGTCCAATCTTAGGGAGTTCGTCCACCTTGGACCAATCTAAGGAAGTTCGTCCCCTCTTTGACCAATCTAAAGTAGTTCGTCTTTTCTTCGCCCAATCTAAGGATGTTCGTCTCCTCTTGGTCCAATCATAGGGAGTTCGTCCACCTCGGACCAATCTATGGAAGTTCGTCCCCTCTTGGACCAATATAAAGTAGTTCGTCTTCTCTTCGTCCAATCTAAGGATGTTCGTCCCCTCTTAGTCCAATCTTTGGGAGTTCAACCATCTTGGACCAATCTAAGGAAGTTCGTCCCCTCTTCAACTAATCTAAACTAATTCGTCTCCTCTTGGTCCAATCTTAAAGAGTTCGTCCGTCTTGCTCCAAGCTAATGATGTTCGTCGCCACAAGGACTAATCTAAAGGAGTCCGTCGCCTCTTGGTCCAATCTATGCAACTTCGTCCCCTCTTGGACCAATCTAAAGTAGTTCGTCTTCTCTTCGTCCATTCCTTGGATGTTCGTCCCCACTTGGTCCATTGTTAGGGAGTTCGTCCACCATGGACAAATCTGAGGAAGTTCGTCCCCTCTTGGACCAATCTAAAGTAGTTCGTCTTCTCTTCGTCCAATCTAAGGATGTTCGTCCCCTCTTAGTCAAATATTAGTGAGTTCGTGCACCTTGGACCAATCTATGGAAGTTCGTCCCCTCTTGGACCAATCTAATGTAGTTCGTCTTCTCTTCTTGCAATCTAAGGTTGTTCGTCCCCTCTTGGTCCAATCTTTGGGAGTTCGTCCACCTTGGACCAATCTAAGGAAGTTCGTCCCCTCTTGGACAAATCTAAAGTAGTTCGATTTCTCTTCGTCCAATCTAAGGATGTTCGTCCCCTCTTAGTCAAATCTTTGGGAGTTCATCCATCTTGGACCAATCTAAGGAAGTTCGTCCCTTCTTTGACTAATCTAAACTAGTTCGTCTCCTCTTGGTCCAATCTTAAAGAGTTCGTCCATCTTGCTCCAATCTAATGATGTTCGTCGCCACAAGGACCATTCTAAAGGAGTCCGTCTCCTCTTGGTCCAATATATGGAACTTCGTCCCCTCTTGGACCAATCTAAAGTAGTTCGTCTTCTCTTCGTCCAATCCATTGATGTTCGTCCCCTCTTGGTCCATTCTTAGGGAGTTCTTCCACCTTGGACAAATCTGAGGAAGTTCGTCCCCTCTTGGACCAATCTAAAGTAGTTCATCTTCTCTTCGTCCAATCTAAGGATGTTCGTCCCCTCTTAGTCAAATCTTAGGGAGTTCGTGCACCTTGGACCAATCTATGGAAGTTCATCCCCTCTTGGACCAATCTAATGTAGTTCATCTTCTCTTCTTCCAATCTAAGGATGTTCCTCCTCTCTTGGTTCAATCTTTGGGATTTCGTCCACCTTGAACCAATCTAAGGAAGTTCGTCCCCTCTTGGACCAATTTAAAGTAGTTCGTCTCCTCTTGGTCCAATCTGGTGGAGTTCAGCTTCTCCTCGTCCAATCTAAGGACGTTCGTCCCCTCTTGGTCCAATCAAAGGGAGTTCGTCCACCTTGGACTAATCTAAGAAAGTTCGTCCCCTCTTGTACCAATCTAAAGTAGTTCGTCTCCTCTTGGTCCAATCTTAAAGTGTTCGTCCATCTTGGTCCAAGCTAATGATGTTCGTCACCACAAGGACCAATCTAAAGGAGTCCGTCTCCTCTTGGTCCACTCTATGGAAGTTCGTCCCCTCTTGGACCAATCTAAAGTAGTTCGTCTTCTCTACGTCCGATCTAAGGATGTACGTCTCCCCTTGGTCCAATCTTAGGGAGTTCGTCCACCTTGGACCAATCTAAGGAAGTTCGTCCCCTCTTGGACCAATTTAAAGTAGTTCGTCTCCTCTTGGTCCAATCTGCGGCAGTTCGGCTTCTCTTCGTCCAATCTAACGATGTTCGTCCACTCTTGGTCCAATCTTAGGGAGTTCGTCCACCTTGGACCAATCTAAGGAAGTTCGTCCCCTCTTTGACCATTCTAAAGTAGTTCGTCTTTACTTCGTCCAATCTAAGGATGTTCGTCCCCTCTTGGTCCAATCTTGGGGAGTTCGTCCACCTCGGACCAATCTATGGAAGTTCGTCCCCTATTGGACCAATCTATTGTAGTTCGTCTTCTCTTCTTCCAATCTAAGGATGTTCGTCGCCTCTTGGTCCAATCTTTGGGAGTTCGACCACCTTGGACCAATCTAAGGAAGTTCGTCCCCTCTTGGACTAATCTAAAGTAGTTCGACTCCTCTTGGTCCAATCATAAAGAGTTCGTCCATCTTGGTCCAAGCTAATGATGTTCGTCGCCACAAGGACCAGTCTAAAGGAGTCCGTCTCCTCTTGGTCCACTTTATGGAAGTTCGTCCCCTCTTGGACCAATCTAAAGTAGTTCGTCTTCTCTACGTCCAATCTAAGGATGTACGTCCCCTCTTGGTCCAATCTTAGGGAGTTCGTCCACCTTGGACCAATCTAAGGAAGTTCGTCCCCTCTTGGACCAATTTAAAGTAGTTCGTCTCCTCTTGGTCCAATCTGGTGGAGTTCGGCTTCTCTTCGTCCAAACTAAGGACGTTCGTACCCTCTTGGTCCAATCTTAGGGAGTTCGTCCACCCTGGACCAATCTAAGGAAGTTGTCCCCTCATGGACCATTTTAAAGTAGTTCGTCCCCCCTTGGTCCAATCTGCGGCAGTTCGGCTTCTCTTCGTCCAATCTAACGATGTTCGTCCCCTCTTGGTCCAATCTTAGGGAGTTCGTCCACCTTAAACCAATCTAAGGAAGTTCGTCCCCTCTTTGACCAATCTAAAGTAGTTCGTCTTTTCTTCGTCCAATCTAAGGATGTTCGTCTCCTCTTGGTCCAATCTTAGGGAGTTCGTCCACCTCAGACCAATCTATGGAAGTTCGTCCCTTCTTGGACCAATCTATTGTAGTTCGTCTTCTCTTCGTCCAATCTAAGGATGTTCGTCCCCTCTTAGTCAAATCTTAGGGAGTTCGTGCACCTTGGACCAATCTATGGAAGTTCGTCCCCACTTGGACCGATCTAATGTAGTTCGTCCCCTCTTGGTTCAATCTTTGGGATTTCGTCCACCTTGGACCAATCTAAGGAAGTTCGTCCCCTCTTGGACCAATTTAAAGTAGTTCATCTCCTCTTGGTCCAATCTGGAGGAGTTCTGCTTCTCATCGTCCAATCTAAGGACGTTCGTCCCCTCTTGGTCCAATCAAAGGGAGTTCGTCCACCTTGGACCAATCTAAGAAAGTTCGTCCCCTCTTGGACCAATCTAAAGTAGTTCGTCTCCTCTTGGTCCAATCTTACAGAGTTCGTCCATCTTGGTCCAAGCTAATGATGTTCGTCGCCACAAGGCCCAATCTAAAGGAGTCCGTCTCCTCTCGGTCCAATCTATGGAAGTTCATCCCCTCTTGGACCAATCTAAAGTAGTTCGTCTTCTCTACGTCCAATCTACGGATGTACGTCACCTCTTGGTCCAATCTTCGTGAGTTCGTCCACCTTGGACCAATCTAAGGAAGTTCGTCCCCTCTTGGACCAATTTAAAGTAGTTCGTCTCCTCTTGGTCCAATCTGCGGCAGTTCGGCTTCTCTTCGTCCAATCTAACGATGTTCGTCCACTCTTGGTCCAATCTTAGGGAGTTCGTCGACCTTGGACCAATATAAGGAAGTTCGTCCCCTCTTTGACCATTCTAAAGTAGTTCGTCTTTTCTTCGTCCAATCTAAGGATGTTCGTCCCCTCTTGGTCCAATCTTAGGGAGTTCGTCCACGTCGGACCAATCTATGGAAGTTCGTCCCCTATTGCACCAATCTATTGTAGTTCATCTTCTCTTCTTCCAATCTAAATATGTTCATCGCCTCTTGGTCCAATCTTTGGGAGTTCGACCACCTTGGACCAATCTAAGGAAGTTCGTCCCCTCTTGGACCAATCTAAAGTAGTTCGTCTTCTCTTTGTCCAATCTAAGGATGTTCGTCCCCTCTTAGTCCAATCTTTGGGAGTTCATCCATCTTGGACCAATCTAAGGAAGTTCGTCCCCTCATCGACCAATCTAAAGTAGTTCGTCTCCTCTTGGTCCAATCTTAAAGAGTTCGTCCATCTTGGTCCAAGCTAATTATGTTCGTCACCACAAGGACCAATCTAAAGGAGTCCGTCTCCTCTTGGTCCAATCTATGGAAGTTCCTTTCCTCTTGGACCAATCTAAAGTAGTTCGTCTTCCCTTCATCCAATCTAAGGATGTACGTCCCCTCTTGGTCCAATCTTAGGGATTTCGTCCACCTTGGACCAATCTAAGGAAGTTCGTCCCCTCTTGGACCAATTTAAAGTAGTTCGTCTCCTCTTGGTCCAATCTGGTGGAGTTCGGCTTCTCTTCGTCCAATCTAAGGACGTTCATACCCTCTTGGTCCAATCATAGGGAGTTCGTCCACCCTGGACCAATCTAAGGAAGTTGTCCCCTCATGGACCATTTTAAAGTAGTTCGTCCCCCCTTGGTCCAATCTGCGGCAGTTCGGCTTCTCTTCGTCCAATCTAACGATGTTCGTCCCCTCTTGGTCCAATCTTAGGGAGTTCGTCCACCTTGGACCAATGTAAGGAAGTTCGTCCCCTCTTTGACCATTCTAAAGTAGTTCGTCTTTTCTTCGTCCAATCTAAGGATGTTCGTCCCCACTTGGTCGAATCTTAGGGAGTTCGTCCACGTCGGACCAATCTATGGAAGTTCGTCCCCTATTGCACCAATCTATTGTAGTTCATCTTCTCTTCTTCCAATCTAAATATGTTCATCGCCTCTTGGTCCAATCTTTGGGAGTTCGACCACCTTGGACCAATCTAAGGAAGTTCGTCCCCTCTTGGACCAATCTAAAGTAGTTCGTCTTCTCTTCGTCCAATCTAAGGATGTTCGTCCCCTCTTAGTCCAATCTTTGGGAGTTCATCCATCTTGGACCAATCTAAGGAAGTTCGTCCCCTCATCGACCAATCTAAAGTAGTTCGTCTCCTCTTGGTCCAATCTTAAAGAGTTCGTCCATCTTGGTCCAAGCTAATTATGTTCGTCACCACAAGGACCAATCTAAAGGAGTCCGTCTCCTCTTGGTCCAATCTATGGAAGTTCCTTTCCTCTTGGACCAATCTAAAGTAGTTCGTCTTCCCTTCATCCAATCTAAGGATGTACGTCCCCTCTTGGTCCAATCTTAGGGAGTTCGTCCACCTTGGACCAATCTAAGGAAGTTCGTCCCCTCTTGGACCAATTTAAAGTAGTTCGTCTCCTCTTAGTCCAATCTGGTGGAGTTCGGCTTCTCTTCGTCCAATCTAAGGACGTTCGTACCCTCTTGGTCCAATCTTAGGGAGTTCGTCCACCCTGGACCAATCTAAGGAAGTTGTCCCCTCATGGACCATTTTAAAGTAGTTCGTCCCCCCTTGGTCCAATCTGCGGCAGTTCGGCTTCTCTTCGTCCAATCTAACGATGTTCGTCCCCTCTTGGTCCAATCTTAGGGAGTTCGTCCACCTTGGACCAATCTAAGGAAGTTCGTCCCCTCTTTGACCAATCTAAAGTAGTTCGTCTTTTCTTCGCCCAATCTAAGGATGTTCGTCTCCTCTTGGTCCAATCATAGGAAGTTCGTCCACCTCGGACCAATCTATGGAAGTTCGTCCCCTCTTTGACCAATATAAAGTAGTTCGTCTTCTCTTCGTCCAATCTAAGGATGTTCGTCCCCTCTTAGTCCAATCTTTGGGAGTTCAACCATCTTGGACCAATCTAAGGAAGTTCGTCCCCTCTTCAACTAATCTAAACTAATTCGTCTCCTCTTGGTCCAATCTTAAAGAGTTCGTCCATCTTGCTCCAAGCTAATGATGTTCGTCGCCACAAGGACTAATCTAAAGGAGTCCGTCGCCTCTTGGTCCAATCTATGCAACTTCGTCCCCTCTTGGACCAATCTAAAGTAGTTCGTCTTCTCTTCGTCCATTCCTTGGATGTTCGTCCCCACTTGGTCCATTGTTAGGGAGTTCGTCCACCATGGACAAATCTGAGGAAGTTCGTCCCCTCTTGGACCAATCTAAAGTAGTTCGTCTTCTCTTCGTCCAATCTAAGGATGTTCGTCCCCTCTTAGTCAAATATTAGTGAGTTCGTGCACCTTGGACCAATCTATGGAAGTTCGTCCCCTCTTGGACCAATCTAATGTAGTTCGTCTTCTCTTCTTGCAATCTAAGGTTGTTCGTCCCCTCTTGGTCCAATCTTTGGGAGTTCGTCCACCTTGGACCAATCTAAGGAAGTTCGTCCCCTCTTGGACAAATCTAAAGTAGTTCGATTTCTCTTCGTCCAATCTAAGGATGTTCGTCCCCTCTTAGTCAAATCTTTGGGAGTTCATCCATCTTGGACCAATGTAAGGAAGTTCGTCCCTTCTTTGACTAATCTAAACTAGTTCGTCTCCTCTTGGTCCAATCTTAAAGAGTTCGTCCATCTTGCTCCAATCTAATGATGTTCGTCGCCACAAGGACCATTCTAAAGGAGTCCGTCTCCTCTTGGTCCAATATATGGAACTTCATCCCCTCTTGGACCAATCTAAAGTAGTTCGTCTTCTCTTCGTCCAATCCATTGATGTTCGTCCCCTCTTGGTCCATTCTTAGGGAGTTCTTCCACCTTGGACAAATCTGAGGAAGTTCGTCCCCTCTTGGACCAATCTAAAGTAGTTCATCTTCTCTTCGTCCAATCTAAGGATGTTCGTCCCCTCTTAGTCAAATCTTAGGGAGTTCGTGCACCTTGGACCAATCTATGGAAGTTCGTCCCCTCTTGGACCAATCTAATGTAGTTCATCTTCTCTTCTTCCAATCTAAGGATGTTCCTCCTCTCTTGGTTCAATCTTTGGGATTTCGTCCACCTTGAACCAATCTAAGGAAGTTCGTCCCCTCTTGGACCAATTTAAAGTAGTTCGTCTCCTCTTGGTCCAATCTGGTGGAGTTCAGCTTCTCCTCGTCCGATCTAAGGACGTTCGTCCCCTCTTGGTCCAATCATACGGAGTTCGTCCACCTTGGACTAATCTAAGAAAGTTCGTCCCCTCTTGTACCAATCTAAAGTAGTTCGTCTCCTCTTGGTCCAATCTTAAAGTGTTCGTCCATCTTGGTCCAAGCTAATGATGTTCGTCACCACAAGGACCAATCTAAAGGAGTCCGTCTCCTCTTGGTCCACTCTATGGAAGTTCGTCCCCTCTTGGACCAATCTAAAGTAGTTCGTCTTCTCTACGTCCAATCTAAGGATGTACGTCTCCTCTTGGTCCAATCTTAGGGAGTTCGTCCACCTTGGACCAATCTAAGGAAGTTCGTCCCCTCTTGGACCAATTTAAAGTAGTTCGTCTCCTCTTGGTCCAATCTGCGGCAGTTCGGCTTCTCTTCGTCCAATCTAACGATGTTCGTCCACTCTTGGTCCAATCTTAGGGAGTTCGTCCACCTTGGACCAATCTAAGGAAGTTCGTCCCCTCTTTGACCATTCTAAAGTAGTTCGTCTTTACTTCGTCCAATCTAAGGATGTTCGTTCCCTCTTGGTCCAATCTTGGGGAGTTCGTCCACCTCGGACCAATCTATGGAAGTTCGTCCCCAATTGGACCAATCTATTGTAGTTCGTCTTCTCTTCTTCCAATCTAAGGATGTTCGTCGCCTCTTGGTCCAATCTTTGGGAGTTCGACCACCTTGGACCAATCTAAGGAAGTTCGTCCCCTCTTGGACTAATCTAAAGTAGTTCGACTCCTCTTGGTCCAATCATAAAGAGTTCGTCCATCTTGGTCCAAGCTAATGATGTTCGTCGCCACAAGGACCAGTCTAAAGGAGTCCGTCTCCTCTTGGTCCACTTTATGGAAGTTCGTCCCCTCTTGGACCAATCTAAAGTAGTTCGTCTTCTCTACGTCCAATCTAAGGATGTATGTCCCCTCTTGGTCCAATCTTAGGGAGTTCGTCCACCTTGGACCAATCTAAGGAAGTTCGTCCCCTCTTGGACCAATTTAAAGTAGTTCGTCTCCTCTTGGTCCAATCTGGTGGAGTTCGGCTTCTCTTCGTCCAAACTAAGGACGTTCGTACCCTCTTGGTCCAATCTTAGGGAGTTCGTCCACCCTGGACCAATCTAAGGAAGTTGTCCCCTCATGGACCATTTTAAAGTAGTTCGTCCCCCCTTGGTCCAATCTGCGGCAGTTCGGCTTCTCTTCGTCCAATCTAACGATGTTCGTCCCCTCTTGGTCCAATCTTAGGGAGTTCGTCCACCTTAAACCAATCTAAGGAAGTTCGTCCCCTCTTTGACCAATCTAAAGTAGTTCGTCTTTTCTTCGTCCAATCTAAGGATGTTCGTCTCCTCTTGGTCCAATCTTAGGGAGTTCGTCCACCTCAGACCAATCTATGGAAGTTCGTCCCTTCTTGGACCAATCTATTGTAGTTCGTCTTCTCTTCGTCCAATCTAAGGATGTTCGTCCCCTCTTAGTCAAATCTTAGGGAGTTCGTGCACCTTGGACCAATCTATGGAAGTTCGTCCCCACTTGGACCGATCTAATGTAGTTCGTCTTCTCTTCTTCGAATCTAAGGATGTTCGTCCCCTCTTGGTTCAATCTTTGGGATTTCGTCCACCTTGGACCAATCTAAGGAAGTTCGTCCCCTCTTGGACCAATTTAAAGTAGTTCGTCTCCTCTTGGTCCAATCTGGAGGAGTTCTGCTTCTCATCGTCCAATCTAAGGACGTTCGTCCCCTCTTGGTCCAATCAAAGGGAGTTCGTCCACCTTGGACCAATCTAAGAAAGTTCGTCCCCTCTTGGACCAATCTAAAGTAGTTCGTCTCCTCTTGGTCCAATCTTACAGAGTTCGTCCATCTTGGTCCAAGCTAATGATGTTCGTCGCCACAAGGCCCAATCTAAAGGAGTCCGTCTCCTCTCGGTCCAATCTATGGAAGTTCATCCCCTCTTGGACCAATCTAAAGTAGTTCGTCTTCTCTACGTCCAATCTACGGATGTACGTCACCTCTTGGTCCAATCTTCGTGAGTTCGTCCACCTTGGACCAATCTAAGGAAGTTCGTCCCCTCTTGGACCAATTTAAAGTAGTTCGTCTCCTCTTGGTCCAATCTGCGGCAGTTCGGCTTCTCTTCGTCCAATCTAACGATGTTCGTCCACTCTTGGTCCAATCTTAGGGAGTTCGTCGACCTTGGACCAATATAAGGAAGTTCGTCCCCTCTTTGACCATTCTAAAGTAGTTCGTCTTTTCTTCGTCCAATCTAAGGATGTTCGTCCCCTCTTGGTCCAATCTTAGGGAGTTCGTCCACGTCGGACCAATCTATGGAAGTTCGTCCCCTATTGCACCAATCTATTGTAGTTCATCTTCTCTTCTTCCAATCTAAATATGTTCATCGCCTCTTGGTCCAATCTTTGGGAGTTCGACCACCTTGGACCAATCTAAGGAAGTTCGTCCCCTCTTGGACCAATCTAAAGTAGTTCGTCTTCTCTTTGTCCAATCTATGGATGTTCGTCCCCTCTTAGTCCAATCTTTGGGAGTTCATCCATCTTGGACCAATCTAAGGAAGTTCGTCCCCTCATCGACCAATCTAAAGTAGTTCGTCTCCTCTTGGTCCAATCTTAAAGAGTTCGTCCATCTTGGTCCAAGCTAATTATGTTCGTCACCACAAGGACCAATCTAAAGGAGTCCGTCTCCTCTTGGTCCAATCTATGGAAGTTCCTTTCCTCTTGGACCAATCTAAAGTAGTTCGTCTTCCCTTCATCCAATCTAAGGATGTACGTCCCCTCTTGGTCCAATCTTAGGGATTTCGTCCACCTTGGACCAATCTAAGGAAGTTCGTCCCCTCTTGGACCAATTTAAAGTAGTTCGTCTCCTCTTGGTCCAATCTGGTGGAGTTCGGCTTCTCTTCGTCCAATCTAAGGACGTTCGTACCCTCTTGGTCCAATCATAGGGAGTTCGTCCACCCTGGACCAATCTAAGGAAGTTGTCCCCTCATGGACCATTTTAAAGTAGTTCGTCCCCCCTTGGTCCAATCTGCGGCAGTTCGGCTTCTCTTCGTCCAATCTAACGATGTTCGTCCCCTCTTGGTCCAATCTTAGGGAGTTCGTCCACCTTGGACCAATGTAAGGAAGTTCGTCCCCTCTTTGACCATTCTAAAGTAGTTCGTCTTTTCTTCGTCCAATCTAAGGATGTTCGTCCCCACTTGGTCGAATCTTAGGGAGTTCGTCCACGTCGGACCAATCTATGGAAGTTCGTCCCCTATTGCACCAATCTATTGTAGTTCATCTTCTCTTCTTCCAATCTAAATATGTTCATCGCCTCTTGGTCCAATCTTTGGGAGTTCGACCACCTTGGACCAATCTAAGGAAGTTCGTCCCCTCTTGGACCAATCTAAAGTAGTTCGTCTTCTCTTCGTCCAATCTAAGGATGTTCGTCCCCTCTTAGTCCAATCTTTGGGAGTTCATCCATCTTGGACCAATCTAAGGAAGTTCGTCCCCTCATCGACCAATCTAAAGTAGTTCGTCTCCTCTTGGTCCAATCTTAAAGAGTTCGTCCATCTTGGTCCAAGCTAATTATGTTCGTCACCACAAGGACCAATCTAAAGGAGTCCGTCTCCTCTTGGTCCAATCTATGGAAGTTCCTTTCCTCTTGGACCAATCTAAAGTAGTTCGTCTTCCCTTCATCCAATCTAAGGATGTACGTCCCCTCTTGGTCCAATCTTAGGGAGTTCGTCCACCTTGGACCAATCTAAGGAAGTTCGTCCCCTCTTGGACCAATTTAAAGTAGTTCGTCTCCTCTTGGTCCAATCTGGTGGAGTTCGGCTTCTCTTCGTCCAATCTAAGGACGTTCGTACCCTCTTGGTCCAATCTTAGGGAGTTCGTCCACCCTGGACCAATCTAAGGAAGTTGTCCCCTCATGGACCATTTTAAAGTAGTTCGTCCCCCCTTGGTCCAATCTGCGGCAGTTCGGCTTCTCTTCGTCCAATCTAACGATGTTCGTCCCCTCTTGGTCCAATCTTAGGGAGTTCGTCCACCTTGGACCAATCTAAGGAAGTTCGTCCCCTCTTTGACCAATCTAAAGTAGTTCGTCTTTTCTTCGCCCAATCTAAGGATGTTCGTCTCCTCTTGGTCCAATCATAGGAAGTTCGTCCACCTCGGACCAATCTATGGAAGTTCGTCCCCTCTTTGACCAATATAAAGTAGTTCGTCTTCTCTTCGTCCAATCTAAGGATGTTCGTCCCCTCTTAGTCCAATCTTTGGGAGTTCAACCATCTTGGACCAATCTAAGGAAGTTCGTCCCCTCTTCAACTAATCTAAACTAATTCGTCTCCTCTTGGTCCAATCTTAAAGAGTTCGTCCATCTTGCTCCAAGCTAATGATGTTCGTCGCCACAAGGACTAATCTAAAGGAGTCCGTCGCCTCTTGGTCCAATCTATGCAACTTCGTCCCCTCTTGGACCAATCTAAAGTAGTTCGTCTTCTCTTCGTCCATTCCTTGGATGTTCGTCCCCACTTGGTCCATTGTTAGGGAGTTCGTCCACCATGGACAAATCTGAGGAAGTTCGTCCCCTCTTGGACCAATCTAAAGTAGTTCGTCTTCTCTTCGTCCAATCTAAGGATGTTCGTCCCCTCTTAGTCAAATATTAGTGAGTTCGTGCACCTTGGACCAATCTATGGAAGTTCGTCCCCTCTTGGACCAATCTAATGTAGTTCGTCTTCTCTTCTTGCAATCTAAGGTTGTTCGTCCCCTCTTGGTCCAATCTTTGGGAGTTCGTCCACCTTGGACCAATCTAAGGAAGTTCGTCCCCTCTTGGACAAATCTAAAGTAGTTCGATTTCTCTTCGTC